>JAIUND010000733.1:0-55044 GCA_034699125.1 Gisinianus flammeolus
TTTGATAGGAGTTCGGAAGTGATCTCAACTTCAATTTCTGAAACAAACGTGGGACCAATTTTCTTGGTAACAGTCTTAAAAGGTCGTCGACCACACTTGCCCCAAACCAAACTTACCCCACGTAACCCTATATATCGTATGAGAAGAATATGTTTTAAAATCTCTCATTTGGACATGTATGCTAAGAAAGAAAAATTTTCCATTGACACACTGGATTGTACTAGGTATATATTTACTTAGCAAACGAATAACTTTAATCTTTTTCGTATACATATTGAACGGTACAATTTGTACCTGGAACTCCTATCACAAGGTTGTTGTACTTTGTTTATTTTTTTTTATTTGCCTTTTTCTTCTATTTTCTGTGTAGCTGTATTATAATCCAATAAATCTCGTCTATTAAAGTTATGTAATTGATATCCAGCGGATCATATAAAGGATTTTAGCTAGCTGGCAAAAAAAGAAGAAGATGGAACACAAGAGATATTATGAGTCATAATTTACGACTTTCGACTTACCCCACACGTAAAACACGCACTGTCGACTGTTGCTTATTTATGTTTAATCCTATATAGCTTTGGAATTTATGAACAAAAATATTGACACAGGTGTAGACAAAAAAAAGGTGGAAGAGCAGCAGCAAGGTGGTGTGACCCGATTGGAAATTTTCCTATTTCTCCTTTCATTTTTTTGTCTTTGTAAAAAAATGTAACGTACAGAGATGAAACGAGAGAGAGTCAATAGTAGTAACAAAATTTCCAGATAAGATCAGCAAATGCAATGGTTTATTGTAAGATTAAACTAATTCATTTGCACTCATTTACATTCCTAATTCAATAACTTTGTCAATCAAATGTTAATGCATTTTACATTAGGTCATACAAAAATATAATAAATGTAAACAGTACAAAATGTGGGTGGAAATCCATAGATATATTATTCAATTGCATTACGGACAGACAAAACATCCAGTTTGTTCAATTCCGGAGCACACATACTTACATGGCCATATATAAATATATAGAGGCAGCAGAATTTGTATGTATATAGTCAAGCTGTGGTCAACTGATATTTAACCCCCCAACTTTCTGCTCGTACGTCAGCTTCTTGATAATAATAATAATCAAGGGACACAATTAAAAGGAAGCATCAAATTAGAAATAGCAAAAATAATGCATGAACTTAATTTTTAGGAAAGGACCTAAAAAAAGCTTTATCGTCGTCTCCAGAGCAAAAAAAGTGCATGGAAAAACAGTAAGCTCTGTAAATTCATGTAAATAAGCTTTACCAATAAGCTAATGCCAACAAAAAAATCTACCTCATCATTTTATTGAATTAGCTTGAATTGAGTAAACTAAGTTGCAAAAACAAAAAAAAACAAAGTTCAATTGCAATAATAAATACGGCCATTTCCGTCATAAACCTGGATATGAACTGAGGAGTAATTTATATTCTGTAGAAAATAGACTATAGAGCTATATCGATGTCTCTAAAAGAAATGACAGAGAAACGATCGAATTTAAATACCCTTTTCCTATTCCATTTCTGAGTACCTATACACAATGAAAAGGAACAATCCAAGTCAATTACACCAGCAAATAAGATCTATTATTCAGAGTCATTGGAGAATGTAAATCAATACGCATACGAAAAAAACCGAAACGGAGAAATATCCATACGTCTATTTAAGGAAATGGATATAAAATCTGAATACAGATATATCAAACCATATAGTCCGCCTATAAATGTAATTGCAACATACGGCCATATCATAAATATAATGTGCCAGCATGTGCCCATTTCGGTTACCGTCCAGCCATATGTATGTATTTCTCTTCTATTTCTTAAATACATACATAGTATAGAAATTCTAGAGTTGATATATATGTATAAACAGCTTTCCAAAATTCAGCCTTTTTGTCTCCCATTGCTTATTCGTTATTCTGACTTGGGAAATAATTATAACCTGGAAGCCTGGAATTTACCAAATTAGAACAATCCACGTCGTATACGTACGTAGACAAAAAGTCTCCAGTCGGTTTTATTCAGTTCATTCATTCACATCAGAACGTTCCTCAATTTTCTACACATTTTCAAAAGTTTTGAATCGAGAGAAGAAATCCGTAAGTTTCATTAATCGAGAGCCATGGCATACTACAAGCTGAAATACTTCAACTTGAGAGGACGAGGAGAAGCAATTCGGTGGATTTTTGTTAGCAAATATTTAAAAGAAATTCAGTATTTTTTTCATTCCTCAGGCTGAAAATTTCACTAAGATCGACATTTGACACTTGTATGGTAATTAAATGCTTTGGAATCTCAACAGGTTCATGCAGGAGTGGAGTATGAAGACATCCGGGTGGAAAATTGGTCAGACATAAAGAGTGAGACGCCCCTTCAACAACTTCCAGTCCTGGAACTTGGCGATGGGGAAACCGTTTTGCATCAGTCTCAGGCCATTTGTCGTTACTTGGGTCTCCAATTCGGTACATATATAATTTGTGAACTCTTGTACTAAATTATATGCTATAATTAAATTACACAGGCAATACTATATATTATTCCAGGGAGTTATTACAGAAATAATTTATAATGTATATAATTGTGGATTTAGCGATGTATGGAAATACAGAAATTTGCTTTGCCAAGTGTGACCAACTAGTTGAGTCAATGTCTGTACCTATCGAAGGCTGGATCAAATATTTTTTCGAGAAGGTATAGGAGAAATATACACAACAAATTAAATCTAAAACAAATAAATCACAGCATAATATGGTAACGCAAAAAAACTCTCATAAAACCATAATATATATCGACCAACTCTTCTATATGTAGGATGAAGCACTGAAAGAAAATGCAAGGGCAGCACTGATGGACGAAATCATCCCAAAATATTTTGGTCTTTTCGAAAAGTCTATCGAAACGAATACAGAAGGGAAATATCTAGTGGGAGAAGGAATAACGTATGCAGATCTATTCATCGTTTGCTGGTTGGAACAATTTATGGCTGTAGATCCACAAGTTCTGGATCCATTTCCAAATCTCACCAGTCTGAATGAAGAGGTGAAGAATTTACCTTTAATTAAAGAGTGGATTGAAAATCGGGCTGATACACCCTTTTGAGCATTTATGTATACAATCCTCATGATTACGGCTCAGACACAACTATATACTTACGTATACCTAAATTCTGTGTCATGTGTTCGTCACATATTCCTATTCAATTGTGCTTGCTTTCTCTCCCTATGTATGTATATAAATCTCGAAAATGCTGGTTTTGTTATTGACAAATCTCAAATGCCACAGACATAATTTGTAACACATTAAAATACCAAAATAAAACCCAGTAGAAAATTGTATAGGAAATTCTGGAATGTCATATAGGGTACTTATGGTCCATTTATGCCCTAAAATTGTTTTGTTACATGTTTTGTAAAATATGTTTTGTAGTTGTTCAAAAAGTCAATAAAGCCGTTAAAATTACCCAATACAAAACAACAATGAACGCAGTAACGGTCATTGCATTTTTTTCTCATACATACACACAAACGTTTAAGATACCATTGTCATAATTAATAATTACACTTAAAATCTGTTTACTCTTTCAATTATCAAAGGTCATCAACTCCCTATATATATATTTTCATACTACTGTTATGATTGTACACAACAACTTTATGAGGTTTTTGGTTTTTGTTGACTGCAGACTTATATTGTTCAATATAAAAACGAGGAAGAGGAGAAAATTCTAGACAATTGAAATACATTTAGTTCACCGCAACTGAAAACTGTGCATATATATCGTACATATGATAATAATAATTATTATTGTTATTGATTTTACCATGACCTAGGAGAATACGGACTGGCTCAACAATGACAAAAAAGGTCAAAAGGTACGTGATATTACGTATATATAATCGTCATGGGATTTTGAAATATACCTAAAATAAAGGAAATATACTTGAATACGTAATTACGTTCAAACATAAACAACATAGTCTAAATGGGAAATAATAGCAATTTAAAGTCCATTGAATTTAAAAAATTCCATGGAGCAAATAGTACAAAAACAGAGACAAAAAACAAGGAATAGGGTATATTTATGTGTATGTAGTAAATTTTAATATACATCACGTTTTAATACATGTACAAGTCAAACATTAGCATAAAGTTAATCATCCTATTGGTTATCAATTATATGTAAGTATGTATACATGTTTAATAACTATTATGTTTTTCAGTATTATAGTCGACTCACAATCAGCTGCAATGTATTTACTAATATTACAGTGACCAATAAAACGAATGAAGAGAGAAGAACGTGAACATAATGTTGTTTATATTCCCCTCTACTGATATAATACATGCGATAGGTATACGGATGTCAGAATTTCTAATAGAAAACTTCAGAACGAGAGAACTCAAATTCAATCAAAATCAACATGTGCATGAGAGCGAGTCTACACTCTCTATATACAGACTCGAGTAGGCTGGAAAACTATAAATATATATATATATATATAGACATTATAAAAGTTTATCTTCATTGATACAATTCGTTTTTTTTTTCGTTCTGACCCTCTGACCTTTGACTCGACTTGTGTGTGTGATGGTGTTCATTAGAAAGGGGTGAAGAGGGATGGGGGATGGTGGATGGTGGTGAATAACAGCATAATATGTACAGTATACCTTTAAATATTAAATATAATTTTATGAAAATTACATGTATGTGTACTTAGAGAGATTGGGATGGAACACGGTGATTTTTTCACAGGATTATTTGATTGGTTAAAAGTCTCATCCTCGCTTTTGTGCTTGCCTCTTGTCCAACGATGATTTATGGACAATTCCGACTTGGTCACAAAATTTACGACTTGTAAAAATAAAGTATTTTTCGCGACATCATTATGAAGAAAGCCAGTAGGTATAGTGGCATTAAAATTAACTATAGGTATATGTCTCAAGATGACTGATGACAGACAACCTCAATGTAGACAATGTTTTGCCTTTTTCTCTCATCACAAAAACATCAATAAATATTAAATATATGGAGATCATCATTGAAAAACCTTTCATTGACCAGAAAATTTCGTCGTATCGTTATTTCTTAATATCAATAATATTGATTCAATATCAATATCGTACGATGCACAGACGTGGAATATATCGTAATTTGATTGAAAATAAACTCATCAAAATGAAACTGTATCAACATTGATCATTGATAAAAAATTAATGAACCTCTCGATTATATTATATGGAAGGCCATTAAATCTAATAGATGTTCTCGAATACATTTGAGAAGTTTTTGCCACTAAAGTCAGTTAGGTATTTAATTTGGATTGAGACAGAAGATAAATATAGTTTAGAGTTTAGTCCATATATATTTGAAAAATTAATTTCAGAATTAAAATATATATACCCTTCTCCGCATTTCCCTCGAGTCTTTTTTCTGTATATCATGGATAAAAAAACGAGAAGGGGAAAAAAGTTCAAAAATATCTGTGAAAACTATATATATTATACATTGGATAAAAACAAAATTGGCTGGGGAGAAATGAATGGATGTCAAAGGTGATTAAAAATACAGACGTAACTATTATTCTCGACTTGAATCAAAGCATCATAATCAAATCAATATTTGCGAGTCTACATGCAGCTTGTGTTTAATGTAAGGACATTACATGAAATCCCAGCATTTTTATTTACGTATGTACTTACGTACATACGTGATTTCATATTTTTTCAGTATGAGGCAAAACGTCAAACTTCTCTCAATATCAATAGTTTTTAATTTGAATATCCAATCTCACATTTCTATTTCCTTTCCAGAGAGGAAAAACTCCAAAAAAATAACATGCCAATCATTTTTCCAGGTCCATCTTTTTTGAGACAACTGATTACTAAAATATATATGGTGGTGTAGCATGTAATATATATATGTGAAATGTGAACTCTTTTCAACTAATGTCAGACACTTTTTTGATTGTACATTTTTCTCCCATTTGCAATTTTCCCAAACCAAAAAAAAAAAGATACTCCCAAACAAAAAAACTCCTCTTCAAAATTAAAATACAGAGATTAGAAAAACCTTGTCAAAATATATAAGGAGAGTCAATTTTTTTTATCGCTTGTACGATAAATGAACTGAAAAAAACAGTGGGGGGACAACAATGAGCCCCACACACATACATATGTCTCACATTCATTCGGAATTGCATATAGAATGCGCAATAAATTAATAATTAAACTTCCCCATAATTTTTCGTTGAGAAATTTCTGATTGCATTTCACGTGTCGCAAATTTTACATATATTAAAACTTGATTGCCACTACATTACCAGTCTCAACACACTTGATCTGCTAATTTTACTCACGTTTTCATGTACATATATGTGTGGATATTTATATTTTTAAAAAATCGATTCACAATTTCCGATTTACAATATATTATAGCTTCAACAGCATCAGAGAATATCATTTGAAGGGTGAATTACTCATGAAAACGCTCGTTTGTCGCCTGCCTTTTTATTCAGTTGTCAAGTAGAATTATACTATTTTAAAAAAGCGATTAAAACCCTTTCATACTTTCATGCTTCAATATGATTTGTATATAAATAAAAAATAAATATATGAAATCAAGTTGACTGTTGTTGTAATTTTAATCTCTCGTGTAGAGAGTGCAGTCCGAATGTTGATTTTGATTACAGTTAACTTGCTCGTACATATTATCACTGTAAAAAACTATATGGGGGAAATAGATCCATTATCTCAAACATAAAGATACTATTATTATTTGATGCATCATATATATGTACTTATTCACAGAGAGATACTTCATTTTTGCAAATAAAAACAGTTCAACTGTATACCATAATATAATAAATAAATATCACAAGAAAATCCAAGAGAGTTTTTCCTCTTCCTCATATATACGGATAGTATAGTATAGTGTTGCGAAATCAATTAATTATCATACATAGCAGACAGGAAAAACAAACTCTCATGAGCGTCGAGCACGTTGTTTTTTTAATTGAAGCTACATATATGGCTATGTTAATAAGTATACATTTGTTAATTATATTATAAGCTTTTCTCATCGACCAACTTTTTTGATAAAGATAAAAGATAAAAATATTTACAAATTAGAAAAATCAAGAAACTTAAACTCCGCACTGACAAGTAAATGAATATGATGAAATAAATACATACAGTATAATACAGGAGCAAGATCAGATTCAGATGTGTATACTCGTATATAAATTAGTATATACTGCAACGAATTATATGGAAGACAAGTGACGATTTTCAAACTAATGTACTCGTATGTAGAACGAATTACAGACAACAGGTGACATTTAAATACTAAAACTACATACATGTACATATTCGATCCAATTTACAACAAGCATTCGAGTTATCTATTGCCTCAATTTTGTCTGTGAACTTATAATTGTTCATTTGGTCTTGGACTTGAAATTTACAGCTATAAAATGATTCCTTATTTGTTCAGTTCATGTTTCAGAATTCAAAATCCAAATTACAGATTATAGATTTAGCTTCACATTGTCATTATCAAAGATAAAATTTATCAGGAACAATGAAGGGTATAGAATACTATATGGAACCTTTTCCAGAATTTGGGTATTCTTCTGACGAATGTGTGGGCACACAGTGTGCATTGTACACACATCCATAATGGGATGAATTCCAAAAACTAAAGACGGAAATGTATAGGTAAGAATTCTGTGGAATTCTTACCTCATTCAAATCATATATGTCACAAATCACAAGGTCAGGTCGTGTGCTTTCTCAAGTATTTCTCTCACACACACACACACACACACATTACACATTTCTCCCACATTTTCATTCACATTCTCCACAGCATGACTCATCGCCCGAATGACAATAACAATGACAATGACAAACTTGAACGCTAAAACGCCTCTTCCAAATTCCCAATGTAAATTGTAACAATTTCCGACTTGCCATTGATATTCCCCATTTTTCCTCTAAAGACGACAACGCAATAAAGCTATACGCATTTAATTCTAACCACATACTGTAATAATTCAAAAAGTCAGTGACACACAAAATAGGTCAATTCAGAAACTTCGCAGATCCGCAGAAACAATCGAAACCGATACAGGCGACCAAAGTCTACAACCTATACATAATAAAAGCATTCTCTATATTGTATATTTAATTTATATGCGTATTCTGTTGTCAAGAGAAGAATTGGGAAGATAAAAGGGAGGCAAGAAGGAAAATACATACAGGAATATCTGCAAATTTGACAGAGTTTACACAGGGTGCACGAGTGTAAACAAGATGTTAATGCAGAAAGTGCTGGTGAATGCAAACATTTTCCGTTCCATTCTATATACATATTGCAAGTTCAAAATTCATTTAAGACTGATTGTGAGCAATACTTGGACTTGACATTCACAAAATCTGCATCAATATAGGTACTCTCCAGTATATAGGAAAAACTTCTTCTTTAGAGTTCATTTCGTTCTATATGGAGTGTGAATCATTTATGTATACTACTGGGTTTTCTGTGTGTGCATCATTCTTACTATACGTTTATAAAATTGGGAGCATTCGCAAACCACGTGATAGGATATGAACGAAGACACGTCCTTTTTTTTGACATTGAACGTTTATATTAGTCATTCGAGAATGAACTATATAGAAAATGAGAAGGCGAGAAAACGAGGCAGCTGATGAAACCACAACATTTTTGTTCTGTAGATTTCAAATTCAATTTCAGTATTCACTCTGGGGTTTTTCTTTTTTGGTTATTTCGTATTTATTTATTGCTATTGCTACTTTTCTAGACTTTGTACTCTGACAAAGATGATGACGGGTATTCTGGTGAGCCATTTTGTTTTGTTTACATAACAGTACACTCCATACCCGAGTGATTGACTCCATCGATTTTCCTCTGTTCATTTTTTTTACGGACATACAGTCACTGCAAATAATGAATATACTTACTATACTTATTTAACATGAGGACAAAGTCCTCCTCAATTTTCCTCATATACAAGATTTATGGTTGATGGGACATTATTGTCAACTCAATCTTTCTCTCGATTATATTATCACTGTAAATATCCGTATATTTTGTAAAGCGTCTATGCAAAAAGAGTATTTTATATATATAGTATTTTCACACTAATTTGCATGCTTATTCTCAGTGGCTCCTTCAGTTCTCTCTTTTGCCTTTATAGAAAATATTACGATTACTTACTCAAAATCGTTGCCACAAGCAGACTTGGAAAGAAAAACATCCTGTACGAATTTATGAATGAGAATGACAAACGAAAAAAGAGGAGAGAAGGACATTTTTATATGGAACTAAATCCACACAGAGATATGCATTCGTATATGCATAAGGGAATAAGATATGAAATATAGAGGACAACTGTGCCTACACCAACAACACTTGCATTATATTATATGAATTGGGTGCACATTGATATTAAATTTTAATATTATATAGCCCATTGATTTTTGATAGATATGAAATGCTAACGCTCTCATATGTGTAGAAAAATAAAAGTACAGAGTACGTATATGTATATACATACAGTCATTCAGATAACCACCGTCTAAGTATTTCATTTCCTTTGTGCCGTGTCAGATGCCCATTCTATATACATAAGTGTATATTCAGCATTCTGCAGTGAATAATAATGACTATTAGTATTACTTTTACTATTACTATGACACAACGTTAAATAATTATTATTAGTACTTAATAAAAATCCATGCATGTGGTGTTCAAATGCAATTATGTGCAGCTACATTTACATGTGCACAAATATTATTGTTGTGTACATTATAATTTGAATACATGTATATATGTATATGTGTCAATCACAAAGAAACGTGGATTCTCCATGTGGAGTTTGAACTTGAAAAATCTATTTTATATAACATAGGTATGTATAAACGATTGCATACTCACGTGCCTGCGATGTAACGCGGTATAATGATGATGAATTGGACTGCTGTATTTATAAACAAAATATACAAACAATGAAAAAATATGACAGCTCAAACTGGTGTATTTCCCATATATATTTTTTGCACTAGTTCTTATAAAGAGTATAACAATATATCTATACCAAACCAACAGAAGTAAAATGACAAGGGTTTTTTTATGTTCTATCTCATCTATTTGTGTGTTACTTCATCATAATAAATGCCCATTATTACGATTGTTTTTCTCCTTCATAATAATGATGTGGTAATAATTTGAGCTGAGTTCGATAGTTCAAAGTTCAACTTTTCATCCAGGTTCACGATGAATTCGTTAATCGTTGCACACATTTGGATTTGATAATTATATAAAAATAAGGGAAAAGAAAGGGAACGCCCATATTGTAAATTTGAGTATTTTGATAAAAATTAAATTATAATCGGAGATTATAATACATAAGCCAAAGAAAATAACTTTACGGTAAACACGTTACATACTATTGAACGTGTACTTGAAATTTCCACATTTCCCTTGTATATAAAATACGAAATACGTGGAATATATATTTTGATAAGGACTAATCTGATTCCCAATATTGATTTATTGACTTGCAAAAGTCCTATATGTAGTTGAAAGTTGAATGAAAGGAGAAAAAAGCCGGAATATATAATCTCTATACTAAATTGTTAATCGCCATTTCCATGTACATTTCTCTTTTCTCATGTTTTACCTATATGCAGACATTCTCTGTATCTGACATTTTGCGTTTTCCCTTTTTTGTCAGCTTTGGCTACATTTACCTTTTAATGTTGGTAATAATACATTTTTAATTCCTTACAATGTGGATGGGACATGATATGACTTCGTGGCAAGACAAAATTTCCCCACTCCTCATCCTCCACACGATTCCTCAACAATTCTGATACTCAAAACATATTAGGGAAAACCCATATACATTAGCATTGTCGTTGTGTTGAAGGTGTATGAGGATGAGGGGATAGCACGTGAAAAAATCTAAAAAATCTAAACCCTCATTTCTCCAACCTCCATCCTCCACACTTATTCATATCACGCACTGCATTTTTCCTAATAATTTTTATTTCTGGTCTTCATGATTGAACTCTTTATTGTATAGACTCAGAAAAACAAAAACTCAGACACTAAAAAAAGGAAGTTACTCCCCAGTCAAACAAGACAAAAAAAAAAGGTTTTAAAAATCAAAACCTATATCCATTTGTAATGTTAATGTACGTACATACACGTAAGACATGGCATAGACTGACAGGTGAATCATCGCAAATTGATTTTTGGCATTGTTTTCCTCCTGATATTACGCATTGATTAGGATCTTAGGGAAAGGAAACATGGAATATTAAAGATATTATGTATAGATAAAGAGTATCATCTCTAGACGAGACGAAAAGGGTGGTTACATTTCTACTGTTGGATTTTTAAGATTGTGTTTTGGGGCCTACAACTATAGTACGAGTACAACTACTCGTATATGTAGACACGTTCAAGAAACTCATCATCAGATTCTCTATGCAGATATGTATAAAAAAAGTGCATGTGAAGTCACAACCTAAAAAAAAACCAGAATCATCACCACGACCAGAACGAGAGAGAGAGAGAGAGAGAGAGAGAGAGAGAGATCCAGTAGACAGACGGGCAACATTCGGTTAACTCCTGTTCTCAACGTGTTGGCTGCGTGTACACACGTTGTACCCGTTTACAAAAGCAGGAAAAAGCCTTCACGAGTTACGAATTCAGATTCAGACAAACTTGCAAAAAACAAAACCAGGGCTTTCCCAAAATCAAAGCTAAAGAGTGCAAGAAATGAACTGTAGAACTAGCACAGTCAAGCTGGTGAGTAATATATACATAGCGATACACAATTCACGACCTACACTGATTATCCATACATTGTCGTTTGTCGTATATAGGTAGTTAATTTCAGATCAGTAGTCTACAACTACAAGTACAAGAACAAGTTACAAGTTTCATCATCCACAAATTTAGTCTGCACACAAAAAAGGTGTATTTGTTCTTGTACATCTACAGTTTAAGCATTAGATTTATCAAAATCAGCTTAAAATATATATATATCATGCATGAAAATCCTCAAAAAAAGTCATTACTATACTTGATTTTAAATGTCGAAATTTGTTTGTCAATTATGCTCTAAAGAATTTACATCTACAATCCACCTGTTAACTACGTGATTTCAATGTATTCATCATGTTATTGTTATGGTTTACAATATTGAATGATAATATAATTCCATTCTGTATATATATAAACTTGTGAGTATATATGAACACATGCAAAGAGATAATTTTGAACAAGTCTTATTTCTTATTGGGAGGATCTCGTTTCTCAACCGAGTCTTATTGTAGGGATGAGGAGAGAAAATGGGAAATAACATAATGATTTGATCATGTGATGAGCATCTGATGAGAGAGAATGAATATATATATACTACCTGTATAATTTGGCACACCATTCACACGTGAAACACAGTGAGAGAGCAGTTGAAGAGCAGCTGATGACTGGGTGTCCGGGTGTTTTTCCAACGGGCTTTTTTTATAGTGTATTATTCCACTTTTGACTTGGTTCAACCCAATCATTCATGCAGTTAAAAAGTTTATTAATTCTATACATGCATGTAAATGGACTCTTTAAAATGTGTTTGTAAAAGGGATAATCTAAACATTCTGTAGATTAGTCAGAATTCAAGCGCAAATAATTGATCTCTATAATATAATAATGGAAATAAAATAATCCTGCCAACTTTTTGTTTCATATCGTAGTTTAATAGAGTCCACGATTCACATTTCTTGAAACTGGATTTGTGTGCAAATCTCTGCTCACACTGACAAAATTTGCACGTGGCTTTCATTCAATGTGAAGATGATATTCCATCAAAAACAAAACGGTAAATTGCATAAGAGGAAGGAGAACTTTTGTGTCAAAACTCAAACATGCATATCAAGAGATTCATCAGGTGCATTTAATTACGCTATAGAATACATAGATTTACAATTTACATACATATTTCGTAGGCATGCAATTTCACAATCTGTCTGACAAGCGCTCGATGATGAACTTGATCTTGAATCTTGCTAATGCACACTCAAATATGTGTATGTAGCAAACTGGTAGTACATACACATAATAATTTCGAACTCAAATCCACCAGTGAAGAAAAGGAGTTGATTCAGTAATTAGTAGGTATGATGAATAAATATACAAAAATTTCAAATGCGTTTATTAAACTCCTTCTAAAATGAAAATTCTTTTGTAGTTGTATACGCAAGTGTGTAAAGTTTAAGTCGAGAAGAAATGTTGAGATTTGGGATGACGCTGCATGCAATAATCACATCACACTTGATTATTTGTTCACTCTTCACTCAAGTCAAAACAAAGATGATGATGGGATAGTGGAGCACACGTTGGTAAAGCATGGCTGTGTCATCCACACACAGCAAAAAGCAAAAAAACTTTAACTTCACTTCACTTTCAACTCGTTCATCATTTTATTATTATTTCTGTTGGTGGACGCTGGACGGAAGATAAAGGAAATGTCATAATAATAATATAATTATATTTAGATGTGCACGTGGGCTTGTAAAAGGAGAAAAGAGAGAGAGAGGGAGAGAATCATCTAGAGTTCAGAATTCTGCATTTCATGTCGAATATAAATATAAATATTCTTAATATTATATTATAGCGTGCTGGCTGAGCGATTGTTTATTGTTCATCGGCTCATTGCTTAATCACCAACTTAGCCAACTGTCAACAATATTTTTGTTATCACCACACACAGAGGCTATTACAATTATATAATTGTCCAAACGATTAGGTACAAAATTTAAAGAATTTGTCCTTTTTGTCCTTTTTATACCTACTTAACTTAATTATTTCTTAAACTGATAGTTCGTACCTATTTACTACTAACTTAGTAGTTGGTCATTTCGTAATGTAATACTCAAACATTATCTAAAACTCTAAAAGCACTGCTCAATTCGTCAGTGTCTTTAATTTTTTTTACAGTTATTGAGTATTTAGTAGGAGCAGATTTATTGACATTTGAAATAGGTACAAGGAAGAAAGAGAGCGAGAGAGAGAAATATCACGTCTATTGAAGTTAAAAGTTGACATGGTTTCGTCTTTAAGTTTATATACTCAAGGAAAAAAATGTTATACTATGACTACAAATCCCATTGCATCTGCTTCTCTCTTTTCCTTGCCACTTGCCGTACAAAATCCTCCAAAAGATTTCCTTCGTCGTTGATCGTTTCCTTCGAAAATGTGTATCAAGTACAAACAAAAAAACTGAATACTGTAGACTACGGTATTCCGAAAACGTCATTTACTACAGTCTGTAGTAAATGACGTTTCGGATTTTGTACCTTGTACTTGCACTTTGAGCATAGCGCTATTTTAATTTGCACGTATAAAATGTACATACACAATAAATAGTTTGTAGAAAGCCACGACTTCCCTTGAATTGAATGTCACGAAAGGAAATTAACGCAAAATACCGGGTACACAAAACATGTGTAATGCATCAGCAACAAAAGATTAGCAAATTTTTATACGCATATAGAATTTATCCATGAGGTGTTAGGTGTAAACTCATGTACATTTATTTCTTGTTCCCTTTCCCAGATAAGAAAACATCATGCACGAGTTTGTTTAGGTATGGTATGTGTATTGTGTACACGGCTACTATATTGCTGATTTGATTTTTCAATTTGAAATTTGATTTTCTAGAAACTTTATGCAAAAAAAAAAGAAACTGGGAAATACACAGTAAGTACAGATACATGCTACATGTGGGTCTCTTTATGCATTCTATACGTACACAGTTCATGTTCATATAGTATAATAGCCAATAATAATGTAAAGTTTAAAGTGCAAGTTAATATTTCTCAAACAAGCTCTCATCATTTCGTCAACATTAGAAAAGGCGATCATCACACACACATTCACAACAATAATAATAATAATAATAATAACTGTGAGTGTAGTACGAAGGAAAAATAGCCTACAACTATAAAGCAAAGTGCAGAGTACACAGTACACAGTACACAAAATGTTAAATAAAATTGTTTTTCAATGAGAGGGCTAAAAAAAGTCCACACTTACACTCACATAGTACTTAATATGTATATATGTATATATAAATATTTTTAGCCTTTATTAATGCAGTTTACACTTTGGTCTCTCTCTACAATAATTCTGTCTGCTTTCACATATGTACGATTTGGCTATTTATACTTTATATGTTACATAGTCTGGTGTGTACTTGTGTATATATGCGTTCAACAATTTCTACAACTCTTACTGTCTTTATCGTTACTGTACTATCCCATGAGTCAACATGGAAATCCTAGACTCTTATACATTTAGAATACTCGAGAACCCCCAAAATTCATATACCTATACACAGCTTCCGTGTCGCACATTCTCTGCAGATATACATATACATATATTTACGAATTCACTCAAATTATGGGGAAGAAACTGAAGTTTGTATGTTCAATGTTGCGTCATGAAACGAACAGAGTTATATAAAATGAACAAAAATTATTCAAAATAAACCGTGAGAATTTTTATCATCGGGCATTATCTGTGTGTAAAAAAAAATGACGTATATGTATAAAGCTGGTGTATTAGTTTTAGTAGGCTGTAAATCTCATTCAGTATATAATCCCTGATTCAACATGAGTAAAAGTGTATGAAACATGAAAATATTTGTACTTGTGATTATCAAATTATTATCAACAGGCAAATAACAATGAGCATACTGATGTGATGTGGGGTGTGTATTGGTCTCATTTTTTTCTTGTCCAATTATTGGACTCCAAAATATTTAAATATTCCACATATTTGAGTATTTATACTCAAATTATGGAATCTTTTGTACACTTTGGAATCTTATACAGAGGCATAGGTATATTTTTTCTGTCATAATTTGAATATCTTTGACATTCTGTAATTTGTGTTTACTTTGACATATTTCATCTGAATAAGATTTGAATCTTCTGTATGCATTCTATAAAGGGTACAATTTCTCCGGGGCAAAAGACATTTTAATATCAAGTTTGCAGCTTATACATACATAATTACATATATGTATACTAATACACAGTGACAATGCACATGAATCATGAATGAGGAGGTAGCAATAATAATAATAATAATAGTAATAATAATAATAATAATAATTTCAATTTCAAGCGTTATCGTTCATCGTACATTCATTGTGCTAACGTCAACTGTACAGAATCAGAATATAGAATAAATAAAATAAAAAGGCCATGCTCCATGCCGGTATAAGAAGATTTGTATATAGAGTATAGACATTAATCATACTATATACATACATATTAGATTCCGTGTACACATTCATATACAACAAGTTAAATAGATAGTTAAACCAGAAACGACCGCTAGGCACTTGAAGTGTTGTTACTTGTTTTTAATACTCTTATAAGCCTCCTACTAAAAGACTTAAATATCTAATATGTACATGGAAATACACATGAACATGATTATGATTGTGTTGAGAGTCGTGTGGGTCGACAAAAGTCAAAGCTATACATATGTATATGTAGTGTGTAAATACGAATAACTGCTCTCTCTCTCTCTCTCTCTCTCTCTCTCTCTCTCTCTCTCTCTCTCTCTCTCTCTCTCTCTGTAGCTATAGTTTAACGATAATATAAGTTTTTAGCGGATCCTTCACATAATATTTATTATTATTATATTCTGATATAGCTATTTGTCCGGCGCACAGGCTCTGCTCTGCTCATTCAACTTTTTCCTACTGTGTGTGAAAGAGCCAAGTGAAAAGCATGAAAACATTATAAACCCCAGTATTAAGCTTGAGAGTTTAGACAGACGGTCGTCACTCTTTCCAGTGATAGGAAAGGAGCAAGAGCATCGCTCACCACACACAGTTCATTACAAAAAGGAACATACACATACACACACACAAAGACATTGTCTACTAATCAAGTTTCAAATTTTGAAAACCCGCACAACAAATGTTATTTCGTTTTTTTTAGCTTTTTTAGTCGTCACTCTCTCTCTCTTTCCAGTGATACGGGAAAGAAACATAAAAGAAAGCACCGTGCCCAAGTTCATTACTACGAAAAAACTATTATACACACAAAAAAAAAGTTTCACAAAACATAATTTTATTTTTGTTTGTAACAAACCGACAAAATGCAGGGCCGAATTAATTCCCCAATGATAGTTGTATCCAACAGACTTCCATTTATTCTTCATCGCAACCCAGACGGGTCTTTGGAGAGGAAACAAAGGTAAGAAAATTGCCGGGCAATGGTGTTTTATTATTTAACTCTAGACAGCATAATAATAATATTATTAATGTAATTTCTTGTTTATATATCAGTAGTTTATATATTTGTGTATGTAGATACACAAATTACAAATATCAATTACAATTTGTAATTTACAAATATACATATATTTATATGTTATTATACGGTGGCATAATAATAATGACAAGGCTGACCTTCCGACAAAAACCATATTATTACAGCTTATCTATTGTGCTTATCTTTAAGAGTTAAACTTGAAAGGGTGCCTGGCCCATGTCAAATATACAAGTTAATAATAATAATATCTTTAAGAGTTACAACATGTCTCTCTCTGTACAGGACAGCCGTCGGCAGGAACACCGCGTTTATCAGTTTCCTTGAGTTCCATATGTGATTTACATGATAAATGTAATTTTAAAAACTAATTAAACTAATTAAAAACTAATTAAAAACTAAATCGGAACTCTGACTTCATTTAGATCTATAGATCTTGCGGGAATTGCTGAACGTGCGCACTGACATTGACTTTAGTTTATTAACATTATTTATTTAACTTTAAAACTTTATTAACAATGTTAATTTAACATTTAACATTGACTCAATAAATAAACTTCATACACCACTCATTTAATACCATAGAAAAATCCCTCGAATAGCTTGGAAGTGAGAAAACTTCGCACATTGTTGAATGTAGATTGTTGTAAAACTTTGAGTCAGCCAATTGTGTTATATAATATATAGATATAAGTATTTTATTTATGTTTACTTTGATTATAGTGCTGGAGGACTGGTGACAGCCGTCGCTCCAGTTGTTATTGACTGTAAAGGGACTTGGGTTGGATGGCCTGGAATTCAATTGACATCCGAAAATGAAGAGATTCCTGAATCAAATCCCACAGATAAATCCCCCACAGCGGGTTTAAAATCCGAACAAGTTGTTGCCGTCACAGTTCCAGCAGCTCTTTTCGACTCATATTATAATGGATGTTGTAATGGGACTTTTTGGCCTCTCTTTCATTCAATGCCCGATCGAGCCATCTTCGTCTCAGAAACCTATGAAGCTTACAAAAAGGTGAATGAATTTTTTGCAATGAAGACTGTTGAAGCATTGAAAAGAAGTTTAGCCAAATTGGATGCTGCTGGTCACAATGATGTTGCTCCATTGGTTTGGATTCATGACTATCAACTCATGTTGGCTGCTAGTATCGTCAGACGGGTAATTTTATTAGATATTTATAATATATAAACTTTATATAGGGATTGAAAGGACGGGAATACATACTCATAATTTCGTTATTCCTCATTTTGTGAATGTATTTACTAGTAAGTACACTGTCAAATATTTTATTGATGGAGTTGTTAAACGCAAGCCCGAAGGACATGTACAAATGTATGTACATACATGATGACCATAAATATGTACATACAACGATGAAGAAGGGTTTTGTTTTTAATCCATATACATGTATATATAATATGTTTTAAAATCTTTTCTATATAGGTTGCAGAGGACGAAGGACTCCGTTGTAAAATGAGTTTTTTCTTACATATCCCTTTCCCAGCATGGGACATTATGCGGCTTTTCCCATGGGATGATGAAATCCTGGAAGGAATTCTTGGTAAGGCCCACATTCATAATATAAATCAGCTACTTTTCAATTTAATAATTGTAATTACCATTATTTTCCATACTACCCTGACCCTTCTCGAGATTATTATAGTACAAATGTATTAAAACTATATTAGATTAGACTATTGAGTATTTTCAAATAGGTAAGTGGGCTCGAGTTAAAATATCCAGAGGGGATAGCATAATGTAAGAGACATTAGAAAAATGTCAGTGTTTATTAGGTAATATTTTTTTGTGACGCCACTTGAATGAGAATACTATTCATTTACTCACTCCTTCAACTTGACAGATATGCGCTACATGAGTTTGGACCTTGTAACCATGTTTCATACGTTATTTTGCAAATTCAGTCGAGTTGTTTTTTTCGGATTTAGAAAATATACACACACAGTATACTTTAGACTTTGTACCACCGATTTTACCCTGAAAAAAATACAAGACAGAAAAAAAAACCCGCCCTTTACCCATTCCAAACTCCAACGTACTTTTGCACATGTACGTACATTTGTGTACGTATTCCTACGTATACTCTCGATCACAGGCATGATAATTTGAAACGTGTGTGCAAACATTGTGGTGTAAACAAACCCACACACAATATATTTCCATATAGGTATGAGTATTATTGAGTATGTATTCCTTCTAATTTTCTACACCATAATATGCCTTTCGCAAAAGTAACATAAGTATACATATTATTAAATATCCCGATTACGCGTTACTGTGATACTCGTTGTCTGGCTATTTGGTATTTCGGTGTGACAGTTGCCGATTGCCAATATAATAATATGAATATTAAAAGATGTGTCGTTTATATATACTCTTGGATTATTTGACTATATAGTGAGGGGAATAAACGTGCTGCGAATTCTAGTATTCTAGTATTCTAGACACTATAAACAAAGAAATAATTTTTTTGCCTCGTGTACGCGTGGTGAAATGATGGTAGAAAAGAATTCAACAGAAACACAGTATTTATTCTATATTTACTTTCCCAACTCTCGTGTGTATCCCTGAGAAAGACAGAGTCAAACTTTACACTCCATAGTAAAAATAAGTTGCGTAAGTCGATTATGTCTGAAATGTTTTCAAGATTGTAAGGTCTAATGTCTAAAATCCAAAAAGTTTTGAATGTGGCCTCTCTCTCTATATATATATGTATATGTTTATATTGTTTTTGTATATTACAGGCTGTGATTTGGTGGGTTTTCATATCGATGATTACTGTATCAACTTTTTGGATTGTTGCCAACGACGATTGGGATGTCGAGTGGATAGAAGTCGATTTCTACTGGAATTGGATGGTCGAACAATCCACGTGAAATCATTACCGATTGGGATCCCATATGAGCATTTTGCAGAGATGGGAAGAAATGCTCCGAAAATTCTCAAGGAAAAAGATCAAAAAATTATTTTGGGTGTGGATCGTCTTGACTATACCAAAGGACTTGTTAATCGCGTCAAGGCTTTTGAACGTCTTCTTGAAAAACATCCTGAGCATTTGGAGAAAGTCACCTTTCTTCAGGTACATATACTTAAACTTACTTACTTACACACAGTAGTCTCACTGAACCATTGCATAATTATTATGTATTAAAGTATGACAGCACATTTCGCAACTTGAAGAAAGATGAGGATAAGAATGAGGATACTTTATATACTGCGTAAAATAAAACTTATCTTGCATTTACCCCGTTATAAATCGTCAACGAAGGACTTACGTCGTATTTCGCATTTGATAGCTCTCGTTCTCTCTCACGTTGATTTGTAAAACTCTGATGAACATTGACCATGACAAAAAGTGTTCAGTATTTGTTTCATCAATGGGCTTTTTTTTAAATAGTAAATTAAAATGCAATTTTAGTGATATCATATAACCATGTTAAATATAGAATGCGATAAATTGACAGTGGAGTTCTATACACACAGAGAACTTGTTGGGGAAAAAAGCAATGATATAAAATACCATCATATCCTTGTCCTTCAATTGGCTGGTCGTCTGAATCCTTGAGTGATTGTATTTTTATCTGATGAATATTACACACACTAGCACAAATTAGTAATTTATTACAGCTGAATGTATTTGTGTTGATTATCTGTAATTTTCACGGTACGAGTACGAAATGCTCGCGATTTTTTGTATTTCACAATAATTTATATATATATAAATAGCCATTTTAATATTGATGAATTGAAATTGAGGTTTAATAAATAACATACATATGTTGTTTGATAACAGGTTGCAGTTCCATCCAGAACTGATGTGAAAGAGTATCAACAATTGAAAGAAGAAATGGATCAGTTAATTGGACGTATTAATGGTCGTTTTTCAAAACCCAATTGGTCTCCCATTCGCTACATTTATGGATGCATTTCTCAAGAACAATTATCTGCATTCTATCGTGACTCTGCTGTAGCCATTGTTACTCCACTTCGTGATGGAATGAATCTTGTAGCAAAGGTATACTTATTGTACAAATGATAATGCAACTGTGTGAATTAAATAAATATGAATACAAATTAATAGAGTGCATAAATCAATGGAAATTAAACGAATGTATATAAATTGTTTTAGGAGTTTGTCGCTTGCCAAGATCTAAATGATCCTGGCGTCCTAGTCCTGTCACCATTTGCTGGCGCCGGTGGTAAGTTACATTTTTTTTTCTCTCTCTTCTTTTTCTCTTTCTGTTATGTGAATCAACTTATTTCAAAGTGTAAACAAACTTACAACAACAACATCATTAGGTAACTACAAGTTGTCAGAACGTTGGAAAGACACATGTGTTGTTGAATTTGGATTGTACAAGTGTTGAAAATATATTTAGAATTTCAAACCATGTAATTTCACTACAATAAATACTACAAAAAATGTGCATTGTATTTTATAACCTGGATACAACTTGTTTGACTTTTGTATATACATATATATATATATATATCAGGTGTAGGTGCGTTCACAATCAGCATTTTTTATACGTTCAACTTGAGTAAAGTCAAGAAACGAAAAATGACTAAAGTGTATAGATATCATAATTTTGTGTAGTCCAATGAAACGTTATTGATACAAACATTCGAGAGACTTGAAGAAAATTCCCAGTTCATTCGAAATGATTCGATTATGCAATGAGTAATGAGTTATACAACTCAAATAAAGTATATTAACAAAGTATATATATGTATATTCTTGACTATTTTGCAGGAACAATGCAAGAAGCACTAATTGTGAATCCTTACCAGCTGGATGACGTAGCAGATAAAATGCATCGTGCACTTGAAATGCCCTTTGATGAACGATTACTCCGTATGAAACATTTACAGCGTCGAGAGAAACTGAATGATGTCAACTACTGGTTGAATTCATTCCTGAGCGCAATGGGACTCCTCCAATGTGACTTGAACAACAATGCTCACAATGCAAAGATGGCTCCATTATCCCTTGATGATTTTGACTACTATCTGTCTGACTATATTGACGTAGAAGATGGACCCGGACCCCCACCCAAATTATCCCTCATTTTAGACTACGATGGAACTCTAGCTCATATTGCAACAAAACCAGAACTTGCTGTTCTCCCAGTCGAGACAAAGAGAATACTGGATCATTTGTCCAAGTTCTCAAAGGATGTGAGCATTTGTATAATTTCTGGAAGGAGTCTTGAGGATTTGAAAGAACTTGTTGGACTTTCTGGGGTCACATATGCTGCATCTCATGGTTTGGATATCCTCAGCCCAGACGGTACTCGCTTCATTCACCCAGTAACTAAAGAGCACGAGGAGAAAATTAAAGATCTGCTGAGTGCCTTAGAAACTCACGTAAGAAGGAATTTTTAATTAATTAAATTTGAATTTTTAAATGTGCCTATCATGAATATATGAATACAAAATGCTTAGTGATCATATTATGCTTTCACTTCACGATAATAATAGTACGATAATAATTATTATTATGGTAATATGTTTTCACAATAGGTTTGTCGTGATGGTGCATGGATTGAGAATAAAGGGTAAGTAAATGCATTATTTTTTAGTAATAAAAGTATAAATACTATAATCAAAATGCAAAATGTACTAAATTGACTGTTTTCAATATATTATTTTTCTGTAGGAGTTTGCTAACTTTCCATTATCGGGAAACTCCTCAGTATCTCCGGAACGGAATTGTTCAAAAGGCTGTTGACATTTTCCTTCAAAATGGTTTCCAACCCCAAAAGGCGCCCATGGCCTTAGAAGCCCGCCCAGAAGTTAAATGGGATCGAGGGAGAGCTTCCATTCACATTTTAAGAACTACGTATGGTGTGGACTGGTCCGATAGAGTTCGAGTCATTTATGCCGGTAAGTGAATTACCACGAAATCAATTTTTCAGTAATTCGCGCAACTGTGAATTTGTAAACATATACCCATGTTAATCTTCAATTGTGAAATTCATATAGGTGATGATCCCAGTGATGAGGAAGCCATGCAAGCTCTGAGGTAATAATAATAAATATCAATAGTAATAATAATAATAATAATTATTATTGTTCACTAATGTCTGGTGTAATAGATTTACATTTAATATAGTGACCGTCAGTACGTATAATTGCTATATTTATTATTCTTTTTTTCTCAATTCCAGTGGAATCGCTTGTACATTTAAAGTTTCCTCGATGCCTTCCACGAGAACAAGTGCAAACTATCGACTTCGATCACCAGATGAAGTTTTACTCATGCTCCAGTGGATTCAAAAGCGACTCTCTCTCAGACGATCACCGTCACCAAGCTCACCACGACTTATTATTAGCAAAAGTCCACCTTCCACGCTCCAAAGTAGTTTCTCTTTCGAGGATAACAGTGATGATGAAATCCGTCGTATTCGTACCAACTCTCGTGGACGTACTCAAAATATTTTTAGATCATGTAAAAAACGGACATCCTCCTTTGGTCACTCTCCCATTGAACAATCTCCAATTGAGTCCGAAGAACCACCAAGTCCACCTGAAATTTTAAATTTGAATAGGGAATTTGTAAATCGAGTCCTGTAATTTTTTTTACATTGTTACATAAGTATTTTTAAATTACTAATAATTATATATAATATCCCAAAATGCGTAATATAAAGAAGCAAAAGCAAAAGATATTTAAACCAAAAAAGGGAAGAAATCTACATCATATACAACGTTAGTGTTAAGCTTCTTCTGAATAGATAAACATACATCTATATTAGATATTCAAAGCGTTATTTTAGGAGGATGGCAAGATATTCGAGAAAAGGGATATTTTGTACATTTGTTTGTAAAATTTAGGCAAAGGATATATATATAAAATATTTTAAATAATAATAATAATGACAAACAAGTGAATCAAGTGAGTTCGTTTAAATGAATTTAACTACTGTTGAATAATCCTAGTAAATAAGTATATAGGTATATATATATATATATTATGTAGATTGAATTATCTAACCTTTATATATATACTGGAAGTGTCTGTCTGTTTGTGTGTCACGGGATTGTGAGAGAACGGCACATGCGAGAATCATGGTTCTTTTTTTGTTGGATAGCGGATGATGAAAAAATGCAGGGAAACTGGTGGCGAGTTGATTGGCGGTGCTGCGGCGTGAAGAAACCGCCAAACCCGCCATTTCCTTTCTGTATATCCTGGAACAATAATTCCTTTTGTGAGAAGGGGGGTGTCTAGATGCAAGGAAGGCAAGGGCGACTATTCTTCTTAGGCTCTCAGAAAAAACTAATCTTGTTTCTAAGATGTATCATTCTCTAACAACCTTGTGACTCGCAAACAAACAGACAAACAATTAAGCCACATTGCGGGTTTTAAGTGCTAGTTGTAATATAATTAACTAAGGTGCCTTCTACCTCTTTTTTGCTTTCGTTTGCGTGTTGATGTGTGTGTAGCAACTTATACCAATTGTAAAAATGAAACGAGCTTTCGTACATATTTATAGGTACATGTACGAACTACATTATAGATGAATTAATTTTAATTGACAAGTACTTAAGTACACTACGACTTTGATTACTAAGACGGAGAAATATTTAAAAGAGAAAAAAAAAACCAAAAATAATTGCCTTTAAAGACGGTTCCACGTTATTTGATTTTGAACGCTATGATTACTATATAATTCCTATGTATAATAAGAAAATAGGTACTGAAATTTGTTTATAGCGATATATACACAGAGTTGAAAGTTTAAACTTGTAACTTTCATAATATTGCACATAATATGTGACGTTGAAAGAGAAAAGGGATCAGTCAGGTATTAGCCATTTCTATGACTTGTCCATATCATTTACATTATTTTCTATGGCAAACTTGTAATACCTGACTGATCCCTTTCTCTTTCAACGTCACATATGCATGGGAGAATTACGTACATATATAGGTTTTGCTAAGGCAAAACACTTGTTGGAATTTTATTTTATGGTTATACTTTTTTGATAAGTCCCTTTATTACTGCTATAACGAATAAGACTGTTACTAAATAAATATATTTTATAGAAATATTATTCTGATTATGATAATTATAAATACACATTGAAAATTGTAAATTGAAAAAATATTGTGCGGTAGACAATGAAATGAAAAACTATTTTAGGTTGAGAATAATTGAGAGAAACGTTTAAACAAAAATCCTTGGAGAATTAGAGAAACATGTATTGTACAAATAACGAATAATAGAAAAGCGGGTCGTTAACTAAAGTTAACAGTGACATCCTATATATTCTTCTTACTTACGCAGGTATTGTGAATGAAATAGCCGCACACGTTTTTAGTTTTATTAATTGTAAATGATGCATTTTAGAGCGTACACAAAGGATTACATGATGAGCTATGTAAATATTAAGCAAAAAAAAAAAAAAAACGTTTCATTGTTGCTGTTTAATCTTATTTTAATAACTATATATGAGAACTCTGTGATGTGTATGTTTGTTTTGTGTGTTTATCTTTGATCTTTGGATGATTGAATATATATTACGTATTTTGAAACAAAGAAGAAAGTACAAGGATTTTGTGGAAAGTCCATTATTTAATGTACATTGCAAACGCATGAATGTAAAATATATATGTGTATTTTTAACTTGAGGTCGTACTCGTACTAATTTTAAGTAACTAGAAGTATAACGCTAATGTATAAAGCAAGCCTTATTGAAAAAAAAAACAACATGAAATGAGCACGAACGTAAGTATAATATATATAGGTATAGCCCAATGAGATATAAAAAGAAACACGAAACATTAATTAAATGTAAAGGGCACAATAAAATAAATTTATTTGCAAGTGCATGAGTAAACATAACTTTACGAACGAAAACAGCAGGTATAAACGTTAAGAGTAAACCCATTAGCCTCAAAGGGTAACTTTTTATGTAAAGTGTGTGGAATGAGGAACTGCTAAATCCACAGGAACAATAGTATGTAATTCTAAACGGTAAATTCTAGTTTAAATTATTCAATAACTGTGCCAATAATGAATGACATGTGTAACCAAAAACCAATAAAGGCTTTAATTTCTCTAATAATTTCACAATGTATGTATAGGTATGAATCGATTTCTACGAAGCTCGATTGATTACTATCATAAAACTTCATGTTTCCTCATTCAAAGTTAAACTGTCCAGCATAAACGCACATTGGATGAGCCTTGATTCAACCTAGAACTTTAATCAAACCATAAAAATGCAATAAGAGCGATTGATCTTATACACATGGAATGTCAAACAGAAACTGGAAAAGGTGGATTTTCATTGTCATTGCTAAAGCAATGCCATTAGGTTAATTGACATGCCGAATTTTCTTCAGTTAAAATGCAAACTCGGGATTCTATGGTCAATCTCATCATCCTTCCTGAACAAAAAAACATGAAATATTTTGCACTGCAGACAATAATTCTATTCCAAATAATTTTAAAAATATTTGGAAATGACAAGGAAGAGAATCCCAATAGCACTGTTTTTAATAACGATTCCAGTGTTGGTGTTAGTGTTAGTGAAGTCATAACTGAGATAAAGTTGGAAAATCAAGTGAGTATAGAATTTTCCAAAGACATTGCAAGTATTTTGATGGAAGCCACTCTTGGTTCCACCTGTAAAACAATTGTTTTCATTTACACAGAAGAATGTCAGAATCATTTGAGTTTTGTTTGTTTGAGTTTGAGCTATTATGGTCATCCATTGATTTTGAGGAAATATCAGGACACTTTCAGTTCTTTGTCGTCAAATAAGCAAACAAAATGGCGTCCAACTTCTTTACGTTTACAACAATCATGTAAACTCGTGTTTATCTGTGCAATGATTCCATCAGTGAGTACTCAAGACGATTCAAATTCGAATACAGATGACGATGAAACAGGAAGGAATGAAACCAATGTTACTGTTTTTAATAACAGTGCAGTGACGACGACGACGACGACTATGCCCACCACTACACAAAGGAGTCAAAGGAATGAGACTAATCAGTTGAATATTGTGTTTCAAGAGGGATTTCTAACTTTCCCCAAATTAATTACGAATTCGGACCAAGTCCTTTATTTTACAAATCTGCATGACAAAAGAGTCGAGGAGAATGATAATGACAATTATATGAAGGATCTCGAGCGACTGGAAGAATCTGAGAATAAAGTATTGAATAAAACAAGACTCATTTTATCCATTCAACTGAGAAATAAATCCGAAAATTCGGAATCATTATTTCATGTGAGTTCTCGCTGTCGCTACTGTGGAATTTCAAATAAAAATAAACCCATTGGGAATTGGAAAAGAAATCGAACCATTTTCTCTACTTTCTTCAAAGCATTTGATGACGTTGACGATGGAAAACGAATTTCATTTCAGAATTACAATTCTTTTGTAATTGGATATTGGGTGAGTCTATATAAATATTGTAACAAAGCAAAAGGATCTGCATGAAAATTTCACCATCACCAACTACCAAGTCTATAATAATTATGTAGGTACGGTTTTATTTCAAAGGATTATTGATTATTTCAAAGGATTACCCTCCACATATCCAATGTGGGCCTTCAACTATTATTGGACACCTTAATTGTACTGGAGCGGAATTCAATATCCTTCAACAGATGAGTGTATCATTGAACTTTAGTTTCATTTTGAAAAACTACACAGATAAAGGTCAACAAGGTATAATATACAATGAGAAAAATATCTCGGGGCTTATTGGAGCAGTTAGAGATGAATCTCTGGACTGGGCTGTCGGAGGTTTGTATTATAAATTATAGATCTTAACATTCATTGGGTTTTATTAATTGTCTCATTTAAACAAATTTAAAAAAACTTGAAATTAATTTTAATACTGATTTTTAGGAATCAGTTTGTCTTCCGACAAAACCGTGTTCGTCGATTTTACTGATACGTTTACAAATCAGCCCATTGGTAGGTTCAACTATAATAACGAATCTTACTTTAGTATACATCTATATATGTAGTACTTATTTACATCATTAAATATTTGAATTTCAGTTTTTGTCGTGGAGAAGAGACACGATTTGTATCTTCTTGGAATCTGGCTTGCTTTCAATTCAGAAGTTTGGACTGTGATCATTATCACAATACTCTCTGTGGCTATTTCAATAAAAATGATTTTAGGACGTTCCCTTCCAGTCAAAAAGACGACCATAATTATCCCCAAAATATCAATTTTTAAAGGATTGGAGATTGCAATTCAGCCACTTCTTGGGCAACGGTAACATTTAACAATCAGTTATTTAATAGCTCTGTTAATTAAGTAGTTCAGGCTTCACAAAATAATCGAAAATTTCGACTCGAAATACATCTTCCATAGAACACAGATTCCAAGAAATCCTCGCCGGATTTTAAAGATTGTACTCAGCCTCTGGTGGTTTGCTTGTCTTATAATTTCGACTGTCTATAGTACCAATTTAATAACCAGTAAGTGAACATATTCAAGTTGAAGAATGAAAACTTAAATGAATATACCTACACATATTTTACGTGTCAAGTAAAACAACGTTTGTAGGTAGGATGAATATCTTATGATTTGATATTATTGCAGGTCTAATAAATCCACTATCACCAAAAGAGCCAGAATCATTACAGGATCTACTGGATTTCAACTATAGATTTCGTGTGGGCTCCAAACAACAAGCAGTTTTTGATTTGATTGACAAAAGTGGAGGAAACAGTGAAGACAATCCATTTTATCAAATTAAATCTCGCTTAATAGTTGAGGAGCAACAGTACTACTCATTTAATTCAAGGATCGCATATGTCGTGGAAGCGTCTTCAGTGGAAAGTTTTAAATGGAAGGAAAAATATGGTTTGACAAATATAAAAGTAATTAAAGAAAGGTTATTTCTGGCGAGTTTTGGTTGGCCTTTAAAAAAATTTGTACCCTACAAAGAAACATTGTCTACTGCCATGTGTCGTTTGTCTGCGGCCGGAATTATTGATCTTTGGTATGAAAAGTTTAGTCATAAAGACAAACGGCCACAAGGTCAAAGATTTAGACTACAAGAAAAACTCGGTCAAGTTAAATTAGATCTGGAGCTGTTACAAGGCGCTTTTATATTCCTTGTTTTAGGTTGTTTTCTGGCTTTCCTTGTTTTTGTATGGGATCAAATTTCTTTTAGATATAGTTTTCGATTTTTTACTTTGGAAGAAATCCAAGGTTTCTGTAAAATGTTGATACGGAAATTCCAAGAGCTTGAGTTTGAAATTACAGAGCAAGTTAAAAATGCGGGGTTACCGGGCATTATTATTGTCGCTGAGAATTTAGTTATTCCTTCAACCAAGCCTAACAATAAGAAGCACACGAGAGGAAAATTACCTTTTTTACAGTGAAATGCATGTAATGTAATTTTCAGAGTTTACTGGCACTCAAATTTGTTTTATACATACATAATAGATTCATTATAAATAAAACAAAAAAGTCTTTAACAGTCCAAATAAATCACACAAAGAATTTTCGATAATTCATATAATTTACACGATATGCACACAATTATTGTAAATGTCTTTCTCCCACATTTGGTAATAAATTAAGAAAAGAATAAGGAAGCAATTAAAACTTGATAAAATAGTCAAATACATAACTTACACACACGAGCACTTCCCTAACAATTTAAATTGACCAGAAATTGATACAAATACACGACTCACAGTCATTATTTTGTAGTACTGTGAGGAATCTTTATAAATGCAGATCATACATACCATAATATTATGGTATGATTGCTATATTAATTAAAATACACGCCACTAACTGAAACAAGAACATATCAGGAAGAAACTGATATGAACCCAAATCAATATTTTTTTATAAAAATGTACATACCTACTTACACTCTGTAGGCTACACATATTGCTGAACTTACTGTACTACCAATTTTTAAAAAATTCCGAACATGTAAAATTATGTATGTTGATTGTACAATATTGAGAGAGATTATAGTAATAATAAGGCACCAAATTCTCACTAAAAACACAACAGGATTTTTGAAACTAGCGATCTTTCATTTCAACTTTCCAATCTTTCTTCGGTCGTGTATAGTGCCACAGACCAAATAACATGATTAAGTGACACAAGACGAGACTAAGGCTTGATGCAGGAGTCGCGGGGAAGACATTCCAGCACATTTCAATAATTCCAAAAATTGCTAATCTGTAAAACAAATAAATCAAAATTTCGTCCTACACATTTGTAACGTTGACTTGAAAATGAAGTTTGCCATTATAGTGTCATAAGAATAACTTACTTTGCCACGACGGGGATTCTTGTTGACCACAGAAGGTAAGGAATGGTATGGTAGTACCAAACATAAAATTGATAATGGAGAGAGCGGCTAAAAACAATACCAATAAAATTCGAGACGAATAGAGGATATAAAACTAATTGAGAGCGGATTTCCATAGGTTTCCGCCCATCTTCCTGTTTAGACACACTGTCAAGTTGAGCATATGATTTCAAATACTTAATCCAAGTAGGCGCGAAAAGTGCCAACATTATCAAATGTCCAACAAGTAGACTTAAATGAAAATATCGATTGAGAAAGAATTCCTCGGGTAGGAATTTCCAATTTACTGTCCATTCAAATAAGAATACCCGACCCAGATCAAACGAGCGGGACAGATACGACCAAGGGTTGACTAGAAGGAAAGGGATAGCCAATACAACCTGAAATAAAAATAAAAATTTATTTACTTTACATATACCGACAAGTTAAAAAAAGCTTTATGCTAGATTACTTGAATGTTTTTTTTTCTTCTATAACTTTTTACCTGTAGACTTCCACAAACAGCAAGTTGAACTATAGTGTCAAAGAAACTCAACTGAGTTAAATACATGGCTAGTAGAGCTGGGGCATATAACAGTACATTCATTTTGATTGAGACAGCAAGACTGTAAAAAGTAAAGAATTTGAAATCAATAAAATTACTAAATTACCTACAAAATCATAAAATTTTATATAATGTATATGTACTTGCGTATAAATATACCTAAATGCAAGACTTCCCAACGTCCACCGACCATCCAAGAAAGCGTTGATTGCCACATAACCCAAAATGATGGCAATCGGATCATTAAATAATCTCAAAACAAAAATTGAGTGAATTCTATAAGAAGTGAACGTAAGGAACAGCAAGGCATACGGTGGAACCTATTTTTAAAAACCAAACCAATGGTAATATATGAAAACATGGCATATTCGTACACAGTCAAATAATTAGTCATATTCATATATGTATGCATTTACCTTTCTTGACCGACAATAAAGACGGAAAACTTGAGACACAAGCACCAAGTAGAGAAGAGCATAAATCCATTGAGCAACTTTCAAGTTTGTTCCTTGTTCAGTAAGGTAATATAGGATGGAGAAGATATACACAAATCCAGCTGGATAAACTAATGGTCCAGTATCTCCCTTCAGATGCTGATAGTCTAGAGTTCCATTTATGAACCCTTGCACTTCTTGCATATAAGCCTTCCAGTCAATTTCAGTATCTGCAAATTAAAAAGAATATAATAATATTGTACTTGTTGAACATGTACTTCCATAAGTACCGGCATAATATTGAACGTACACAGAGGTACATTTCACACACAGTTACATATGAAATAAATGGATTTGGACATACTTAAATATACATCCTATGTCTTTAAAAATAATTGTTTTTATTACTTACATGGCCTATTTGTAATAATAGCTGCATTGATAATAATTTCACACAAGAAACAAAATATTGCTGTTACAAAAGTATATTTTGGATCGGAAAGAAGGCTCGTGAAAAATTCAAGATTTACATATTCGGTGTACAACTCATTAGATTTCTTCAAGCAAGACCTATACACGGATCTTACATCCAGTACACTTTTATTGTCTTTAGTTCGACCTTTGGCACGATGACCTGAATTTTGTTGTTTTTGAGGTGCCATTTGAAAAAATAAAATAAAATAAAATATCGAACTCGAAAACGCGAACGGCGAAAACAAATTCCCAAAAAGGTTTGAAAATCGTGCCGCTTCACCAGCGCACTCTTTTGCATTAGTAAAGAATTCTTCATAATATACATACTTGGATTTTGAAGTAATTTTGAAAGTTAAAGTAATTAAATTAAATATACACTCGACTTGCAAAATATTTACGAACGACCTTTTTAATTTTTAATTAAAAAAAAGAATAACGAAACTTTATAACGAGTAGATTATAATAAACTGAACTGTACCATTAAAGAAGATTGAAAAAAAGAGAGGAGAGAAAGAGAAGATCGAACGTATACAAATATAGAAGCGAAAAAATTTAATTTTTTTAAAAGTTATAATGGTAATTAGATACACACACTGTCCTTTTCTCTCATTCTGTGTACATTGTAGTTAGTTAATACTAATGCATTATGCATACAAATATATTACAATATTTTGTGAACATGACTGAAAAAGTAATATCTTGCTAGACCTTTAGTGTGTGTGTTCAAAAAAGGATAGGAAAACAACTTTAAAAAAAAGTGTCAATTTAGGATCTAAATAATTACGTTTGTGCATCATCATCATAATTATATTTACACATGTATATAGTATATATGAAGCTCTCTTCTGAAAAGAAGCATGTGTGTGTGAATATGTTATAATTGAAATGAAATTATATTATTATACATACAACAAACTGTGTGTGTAAATCGAAATCCAATCTCAACAGAATATAAACATCAAGTTTTGAAACGGATGAAGTAAATATCTATACTTCAAGAAAAAAACAGAAATTGGATGAGAATAAATGTAATTCACTAAATTCAACATGAATCTTCATCCCGAGCCTTCAGATGTAAGTTTTTGTTTTAAAACAAAATTATCTTTTACTTTACCTATAATAATCTTTAACTTTGATATTTTTAGTGTTCATAAGTACATATATTTAAAAGTTAAAAAGTCTACAAAAGTATTTGTTGCAAATTAGCTCAATGACTATAATATATCTTATACATATGTATCCACATTACGAAAATCTAATTTTAAGTTTGTGGTCCGGACTGGTCCGAGGAAAGCATAATATGATGTGTGTTTATATTTATTACTACTATAATACATCATTATTTCAAAAGTAAAGATGTTCGTAAGTATGTACATGTAAGCTACAGTGTCTATTATAGACAGTGTAAGATGTTCACAAGCATTCATTTCATTTCATCATCGTTTTCATTTTTATTTAGGCAGGTGATTTTGACGATGTGTTTATCGTTTGGCTTTTCTTTTTTTTGAAGGAAACTCCTATTTTTAACTAGGCTATCCACACGGAAGAAAAAAAAGCTTTAAAAAGTCAATTAATCATTCATCTTTAGTTGTATTTGTTTGGTGTGTTTCGTTTGGTATATTTGCATTGTTATTTTAGTTTGGAAATTCGAAATAGAAACTAGAACTCAACCCGTGAAAGAATACATACAAACACACACACATGTCATGTAAAATTATGGGTATACTATGAGAGAATTTGTTTATTTGCACGTCTTCTCTCCCTCCTGTCTGCTTCATCGGTTCCATGAGAGAGAACTGGAACTTTAGTGAGAGAGGAGAGAGTTTGGACATTTTTTATGGCATGGCACACCAAAAAAGGTGAGAACAACTCTCAAAAAAGCACCCGTTATAATAATACATGGATGTATATACCATTTTACCAGGCTGAGAGCCAAATAAACCCATGGATGCCATAACATGTATTAACCATTGCATACGCATAAAATTTTCATCGAGCTGTGAAAAAAAACTGACTCTAAATCAGTAGATTTGCTCATTTGCTAAATTTTCTGTGTATATAGAGTAAATTTATTTTTACCTGATGCTCATGTTTTTTTCTTCTAAATTTCAACTTTGTAACGTTTCATGATGATTTTCTAAAGAGAATGTATCTCAAATATTCGTCTTTTTTTAAATGATCGACTAACATACTCCGTGTCCCAGAGTCCGTGATATCTTGTGTGGTGTGTGTAAACGAACGAGTAAATAAAGTAAATAGCATTAATTATAATAGGCAGTCCTAGCAATGTAAACATGGAATAATAAAAACGATAATAATAATTTTATTCCATGGGCTAGGCTATAATACGTATAGACTCCAAGCTGTATTCTGTTATTATTTTATATGTATACTTACATTTAGTTTTTTTTTACATTTTCGCTTTCAAGCGTCCCATCCCATCATTTCCTTATGTTATCGCATACACACACACACTCTGCAAATCGTATAAATAATAATACTTTGTTTTATACCTCGTCTAAGATCTCATGACTACACACACAGTTCTGTCACGAATCCACCCACTAAAAAATAAATTATTCAATTTATCAAGGGACTTTGCATTCCAGAATGCAAATAAGGCATTCGACTAATTGAATGGCATGCATAAGATATTATAAAAGCAAATAAAAAAAACCAAATCATTATATGATATGATCACAAGAATATAGTAATAATAATAATAGTAGTAGTATTATGTATTATTTTGTTTTGTATTATGTTGTATTATGATTTTGACTACGTTGGTATTATGTCGCACGACCCTTGGTTAGGAATGCGAAAATGTGTACGTACGTACGTACTAATATTTACTAGTTAAATGGAAAATCTTTGCGAATCGCAATGGAAATATCTTTAGTACAGACTTGTAGACAGCTTGAAGGGCTTGGATTGATTGTGCAAATTTGTTTTGTTTTCATACTTTTTTTCTGTGTGTGTGTGTGGTCAGAGAAATAACTTGAAGCAATGTGTATATATTTTGTTGTTTTGTTGTGGCTAGTATCACATTTCGCAAATTACAGGGATTCATAAATTATATATGAGGAATGCATATATTTGCAAAAGCTCAATTCTTTTTGTGAGATTGTAGTAATTTATATTTTTTGATGAGCTATTAATTATTAAATTGTTCCTTTCCTTTATTGAATAAAAAGGTTAGGGCTTGGCGCTTGACAATTCCAACTTTCAGCATAATTTTTTTTGTTAGACTGCTATGTATGTTTAGGTTTCAAATTTCTCGAATTGTTAAGTATGTGTGTATGTAGCATCATATATATATGATGTTTAAACACTCATTTTATTCAAGACATCTTGCGATGGCAAATATTTCAATCGCCTTTCGCCTAAAGTTCTTTTTGTGCACAATTTTTTTCCAAAGAAAAAAGGTTTGTCCAAATAGTGTTAGACTATTTGGAGTTAAATATTTTGTGGATAACATCAATTGGATATGTTGTGTGCAGCGACAGTTTTACTGCCAAATGTTAGATAGAGAAGAAAACAATTTTGATTTTGTGGACATCGGCGGATGACGACGACAAATTGAAAGTTTCCAAGGTGTACTTGAGTTGACAATTATTTTCTCTGGTAAACTGATGATTTTTGAGCCACTCGTAAAATCATATCTTGAATCTCTCGACATGACAATTTCGACGTAGTCCCGAGACCCACACATCCACACATGATGATGACTCAGAGAGAGTTAAATTTTCATGGTTTGCAGGTGTATCAAAGTAAAATTTTATCATTCGCTTTTTTTACACACATATACTCTGAGCAGAAAATGAACAGCCTGTGCCCTGTGTTTTGGTTTTTTAAGTAAAATATTTTATGTAGACATTACTATGTAATCTCCTCGTGGCTTTTGTACATACATACATGTGAATGCATTGCATACATAGTATACCCATTTATATGTATTCATTTTAAGAGTGATCTCGACCTTTTTTTCTTATTGGATGTTTTTTTTTGTGGTAGTTGACTGTACATCTCCTCACGGGAAAATATTATACTATTTGTATTATTGCAAATTGAGTATGGTGGTAGAAAAAGCTAATTGTGGTGGGACGTACAAAACTAAAATTATAATGGTTAGGTGATTAAAGATATTAGTTCTTAATATTCAGTAGAGAATGAAGTAAGAGCAAGTGTCTGTCCATATAATGTACAATTCATTAACATTCCAATTGAAAGTACTTGTGTATGTATGCTCCATGCATCCCATGAACACTAATAATCGTTAGTTTAAGAAACGTCCTTCAATTTTCTTTGGCGAAAAAAATTGACATTGCCAGAGCCAATGGAGAGCTGTGAAATTGAAGGAATAACACATCATCAATACGCAAAAAAATTTGAAAAAATCTTTTCATTTTTTTCCCGAGAGGTTTTTAACTTGTCTTCTCATTTATATCTGCTCAATGTTCATATCTTATTTGATGAAAAAAAATATTGTAAAGGCTCAATGTTTTAAATATGAAAAGGAAGCCTAAAGTAATTTTGAATCGCATATACGTATGGAATTATGATGTATTGCTAAAGGAACTCTTTTCGAATAGCACACGAATCTCATCCGAGTTTTAAGTTTCCACGATACCCAAATGATTTTGCTATCTTGAATGTATTGAATATTCCTTTATGTGTATAAGGAGGGAAACTATAATGAAATTATGAGGAAGAAAAAAAACACAATCACCTGACCGAAGGGAGAAAAAGATTGAATCTTTATAATAATAAAAAAAGTTTGCCCATTCGTTCCATTAATCGACACTCTAATCTTCTTCTCTTTTGGCCGTGTTCGACGGCCTTTCCGTTGTTTGTAAGACATGTGTAAGTATGGTATCATCATATTTGATGTGCAATGTACATGTATGAATACGGACAACGGAACTTTGTTCCACACATTGATAGTATATACCAGAGTGTTATTACTCATTCAACTTTCTACATGTATTCATTTTATAGCCGAGTCAGTGTGTTTGCATTGATTTAACTAATAGCTGTGAAAATGATTATCAAGTGTAGAAGTTTTGGTTGTGTACAGGTAGCCTTTTGTTCATTGTGTTTCCCATTTGCTATACATTATCTTTCCGTCTTTGCTTGTCATGAAAGATGGACAAGTGAACAAGTGCAAGTGGTAAAAAGAACCTGTTTCTTGTAAGTGTACTGTGTAATTGGGATTTTACTTTTCCTCTAAACCTGAAGCCGAGAGTTGAAATGCATTTTGGTCAACTTTCGCTTTTTATTCTCCAATATGCTTGATCTTGAGAGTAAAGTCTCTATCTAAATGACTTTTGCAATTATAAATACATCATTGTTACTATGTGTACAGAATGATCTCTTTTCATAATAAGTATACACACACACACACATTAATTTGTAACTTTAGCTGTCTTCTGTACTTGAAGATACAGGTATTTTTACTACACATATTTACTTATTAGTTGTTGGCGATTGTTTTGAAGCGTTTGTTTCATTTCATTTACCATATCGTTTGTATCAATTAGAATTTTAATCTGAGGGAAAGTCTTTTGTACATGTAAATTGATGACCAGAAAGATTAAGTTGGCAAGCATTATTTTGTACGTAAGAGTGTAAACAGGGGTCATGCGAATTGAAAACCATATTAATTGTAATAAACAAAACTTTAATAAGGCGTAAACAATTAATTAGTAAAGTTGAATGAGCATATTGAGAATACTTGATTGATGAAACTTTTTTGATGAGTAAATATTCATAACATACAAGTTTGTACACTCTTTATTGAACAAATTCAATACATCTCTTTATCTCCATAGTTTAAGGGAAATAAAAATTAAATTGACTATCGAGTTTTCCCTTTGAAAAAATATTGGACCATTAAGGAGAGATGAAAGCGTTGATGATACAGAATTTTGTGTATGTTGTTTGCATATATTCTTGATTGTATTTTAGGCTGTAGACTGTTTTGATGGTTTTTTTATTGGTATTTTCTCTGCTTTATTTAGGTAATATTGAAATTGACGCTATCGGGTACAGTTTTTCATATTTTATGCATATCATAATTAAATGGTCAAGGAAGATTTGAGCTTGAAAGAAAGTTAGTGGCATCAACTTTAAAAAATTTGCTATACGTCCCATGTTTATGATGGAGAGCACGATTTCGAATAGCAAAGTTTCAACTATCTTTAAAATGTTAAAATAAGTACTCACGATGGATGGATGAGCATAGTAGGCATATATATAGATATAGAGAGCTATAGATTCATTTCATACTTGATGTTGATTATGTCGTACACATTTAAAATTTAGCTTATAATCTTCAAATGAACGCCATGGATGATGTGTAATGTCATCAGTTAATTTTATCGTTGACACATTTAAAGTCAAGCAAAGTGAAGAGATTTACTTTGAATTGAAGCTATTACGATGATAGTTGACTGCTGATGTGAACTCTAGTATTGACCATTTAGTGATAAGGTTCATTTTAATAAAATGCATTAAGGTCACTTTTTTTTCATTTTAATTAGCTTGCAACGAAAGCTCCAAGATGGTATTTCGTGTTTATGGTTTACTTCAGATTGATTATGTAGCATGCATGTGAGTCTGTCTGTTGACATTCCTCTACAATGTAGACACATGAAATGTTGAGGACTGAGCTGATGGCTTCACTCATCATGGATTAATAAAGTTTTTTTTTACAAACTAAAGTACCCACTTGAAATTTATTTATTTGTTTATTGGGGATATTTTAATAAAAAACCTTGGATCGAATTTTATGTTCAATTCAATAAATTCATCAGTCTGGGCAGTGTACCTTCAATGGAAAATATGGGTTAACCTATTTTTTCCTCTTTCCCTTACAATAAACAATGTAACCGTAACGTATTTTTCAATGATTTGATGAAAATTTCATCATGAAATTAATATTATATAGCCTTAAATACAGGGCCTCAAAGGTTATGTACAGAATTTATTACTAAGTTTTGCAAAAGCTAAATCCAAAATTTTGAATTGAAAATTCAGCCCAGAGAATAAATTCGTACATTGTTCATCTAATCCACCGATTACGGCCAAAAAAGAGAGACCCTGCTGAGTAGTTAAGAGTAGTGATAGACATGGGAAAATTTTCTCGCTAATTCCGTTCAAACATGTACGCGTCTACGAAGGCACATAATACAGATTGCATTAGTATATTGTTGTCATTTCAATTTCACTTAAAAATAAGCAGACGCACGCTTTTAGTGTTTCTTTATGTGAGCTTGGCTGAATCATTTCCTTTTAACTATAAAGTTATTAAGACGCTTGACCCTCCCTTTGGTTTTCTATAGTAGAGTAAAATTGTGATTTATGATTCCTTTTATTAATTCTTGACAGGTTTATTACTTTTTATTGGAGTCCTTCGGAGATTCTTTCTTACAAAATGTTGTATGCAGTCAGTATATATTATAGTATACTAATATGTGTGCAAGCTTTGTGTATATTCATGGCACTACCTAATAGGTTGTACCTATCTAGATCTACCTATACAGTATTAAACTTTAAAAAAAATGATCATAACTGAATGTCAAAATTTGGTATAGGCTTGTGTATGGTTGCCGAATTCTTGAATTGTAGTTCAAATTGTGTAAACTTAATGTATTATACATACATAGTGGGCTGCATTTTACTCGCTCTGAGTTCTGTAGTTCATTTACAAAATTTCTATACCCATGTACAATTTCAGACAAATTTTTAGCAGTGTTTAATCAAATAGCAACATTCCAATCTATATGTTGTACTTACATCCGTCGCATATATGTACTATGTTTCGTTTCTCGTATTGTGATGAATTGGGTAGCGTGTAGGATTCGGCGATCTCTATGTGATTTCGTACGAAGTCATTTTACTCCCTACCATATAAAAAGTTAAAGGCTTTTAATCTCACGATTATACATTGGGTCAATGACGGGTAAGTAGTGAGTACTGACAAAGCAAATAAAACATTTTACACGCTACATTGTATTTAAATGATGATTGTCAATGCGATGTGATAGAAGGAGAAAAAAAACTGCAATTGAGAACTGACGAGTACGTAACATTGAAGTCAGTGATAAAAGCTCAACAGGCACAAGCATTTGAGTCCTTAGGAATCCAACGCTTATTTAAAATGGATCGACGCATTCGAGGCTTAAAAGTATTTCAAAACTCTTGCCGTAGCACTAACTGAGATTTTTGATGGATTGTACATGTATGTATACTACCTCTGCTTTTATACAAATACATTTCCTGTTCCATTTCGTGAGGAATAAGTTTGTACTAATATGTTCAAACTTTTTTACGATTTTGGAGGGAAATCCACTATTGAGCTGGAGGTTGTTTTTTTATTTTTTATTTTTGGAATATTACTTGTTTGTAGAGCAGGTCATTTTAAGACTGGTGATGCATTAATTTCATCGGAGTATAAAACATTTTTCGTTTTGTGAGTTTGGATGTGTTTATTTTTATGCTCAGTAAAAAGTAACAATTGAATTTGAATTTTAAATCTCGTTTTTGTGACTGCCCTACTGCGTCTCATAAATATACGAAAACATCTTTAAATCTACGTAGTGTACACATAGCTCTAGGAAATCATAAAGACTTCATATTACCGGCGAGGTGATATACGTGATGGCAATTATAATTGTTTGTACCATGCAAAAGATAACATATGTGAGAGGACGGATAGCTAAAACTATATGTCATCACTAAATGTTTTTGTATGTGTACTTTGTATGTGCAGCTATATAAGCTAAAACGTGTGTATCATACATATTGTAGTGACGGCATAATTATAATTAGCAAAGCGTCATGGTTGAATGTCAGAGCAAAATGACAACAGGTAAAACTAAAAGCAAACGATAAGTCAAGGAAATTGCATATGGGTATATCCTCAGTTTTATTGTCTCGCCATGCATTGTTCTATTATGTAAATGACAAACCTTTTCTTCACAACGAAAACTTGAATGTTGTATTTGAAAACTGAAATTACGCTCTACTCTAGTGATATCCAACCAACTTTTTGTCCGTATTTACCTTTGATTTTTATTAGCTTCGTCTCTCTTCTTTTTTTTGTTTTACTGTGCATAAATAAAAACTTATCACACAAGCATGGGCTGTGTTGTGTGTATGTAGTAGGAAGTCGGACGATGGTGAATGGATTTGTATCTGTATAGAATCTATACTGTAGATAATTTGGCAGGGTTAATCACATATTATCCAATTGCACTGCGTATACTCCCTTTCTTTTTCTGATATAGTATAACTTATGCAATATGCATAGATGCGTGTATTAAGTAAGCTTATGAACATCAGTGCAAGACATTGTAACGTATGACATGATAGCGAGTATTTTTAAATAAACTTCAGGTAATCTAATCGATTGCATCAATGTATGTGCAAATTGTACACATTGATATAAATATGAGATGAGCAAAATTCGAGTAGATTTTTCTAATGCAATTATTCCATACTTTGTACGTACGGAAATATAAAATGTTTGTGAGTCACAAACCGCGTACTTTTATTTGTTTGCGGATTAAATCTGCTTAGCCATTCGTTTGAAGCAAGAGCATGTTTTAATTTTTTTCTATATATAAATTATACTGCATTTATGTGCTCTTCCATGAAATCATTCAACAAAGTTTAGAATGGTCAGAATAAAGTGTCAAAGTGTATTTTACCTGAAACCGGAGTATACATCATGTTATCATTTGATTCAGCGTAGCGGAGAAAAAAAAATCGACATTTGTCTCGTTTGTAATGATAACACATAACACAATGACGGAATTTGCAAGGTTGCTAGTACAGTATGTACTTGAGAGGGATCATATGTACATAATGGCATGGTGATGCGTCTATGAATATGCGAAACGAAATTGGTAATTGATTTGACATTCAACGTAAGTTGGCTTTGATATGATGCAGTCACACTAACTCATGAGATTCATTAGATTTAATTTACTCCTTGTACTGTCATCTCGGACGTAGTACACATACATATGTATGTAAAAACCAACTACGTTCTTACATGTAGGCATGTTTACATGTGTACGATTGTTTTTTTACGATAATATTCCCAATGTGTACATTTATATGCACGAAATACATGGCAGATGAAGATCCATGTACGATAAGAATTAAGAATGACATTTTATTATTTTACTTGGTACAACATAATGGCAGCAGTGTAGTAAGTACATTGTATCCCATGTGATTACCTCTCTGTACCAGTACTTTATTCTGCGATTTGGTATGCAAGCTCAGTATGGAATTTTTGCTATAAATTGAGAATTGAGATATACGATACAATATTGCCTATATAATGCGGCAGCCACACGTTAAAAAAAACTAAAAGGAGCTACTCGCATTACATTTATTTAAACTGTCGACTGTGTGTGTGTGTGTAAAAGAGTTGTATTTTGAATGTTCAATTTTGCAATAGTAATTTGGAGTGGTGAGTTATATTCTTTTTGAGACCACTTGCCACTTTGTACTTGTGCCTGAGCTCCATTGCCGTCAATTGAAGTCGACTCTGTGGTTTTGAAACCATGATTTTGGTCGGCTGTTGATTTCTGCCCAATTACATATCAACGACTCTGTTGTTGATAAAATATAATAGATATATAAAAAATAGATTAGTATTATGTACGAGAAATACTTAACGCACTAGCCGGCAATGTGTTGGTTGAGATATTGTGAGATTATGTATAGTTGGATTTGAGAGTATCATTTTGTATCGGAAGAATATCGTTCATAAAGTTTCATGTTTATCGAGGAAGTGTGAAGTGTTTGTGTGTGCATATGTATAAATATATTAAGAACATTTCAGGCTAGTTTCGTTTTCCTTTGAAATCTTTTGGGTTAGTCTAGTTTGTGTGGTGTGACTGGGAAGACAAGGTTGAGTCATTTCCTTGCTTGTCCTCTATGCTGAACTTTGTGTGTGAATACATCGTATATATGTGAATGCTCTGTGCTCCGCCTAATTTTTTCTTAAAATATTTTTGGATTCCGTTTGATTTTCATTCATCCGTTCTCTTGTACATTTGTGCCGAATGCAAATGAGTTAATGGTTCGTGTTGGTGGTTTCATTTTATTTTGTTCACTGTGACTTAATATATGTGGGTGGACTTCAATTTTCGATATTGTACAACTGTTTATAACACGACTACACAACAACGTACGTACTTTGTGCACTAATACAAATTGCACATGTTCCCTCAGTATAGTCAACTCAACAGTCAGTAGATATCCATATGTGATTTATTGAAAAAGATATATTCAAGAGTTTTGATTTTAAATAAAATAAAGTCTCGCAGTTTGACTATATAGTTGCAGTACGAAATACCCGTTTTTTACGTTATAAAAACTTTTGACACTGGGTTGGAGCAATGAAATGGAGAATTATCTACCTACCTACACTTTTTGGGTTTGAAACGAAAAAATGAAATTCGCGTACAAAGTGACAAGTATAAAAAACAATTGAATAATTAAAATAAATTCGAGTTCAATGTTCACATTTGACGATACCCGAGAGAAACGAGATTTGGAAAGGATTTCCAATCTGAAAATATTCTGTACTCTATGACCTGGAGCAGTTCTGGTGTCTGAAATATCTAATTCGGGCACTCAATTAATTATTGAAATAAAATAAAACTTGACTACATGCCTCTGCCATTTTATGCTATTTTTTTCACAATAATAATCAAAAGTTTGTGTACTTACTAAGTTTGTGTGTGACAAAGAGATTTTGATAAAATTGGATTACCAAGTGCATCAAATTCTCTCATGATAAGATAAGAGATTCACAGAAGGTAATTTTATAAATATTTTGACTAGAATTTAATTTGTAATTTGGTCCCGAACATACTCAATAGGATTGCCACGCAAAGTGGAAAAGAGTTGTTAATTCGTACACTCAGCATTAATACTTTTCTGGTTGTTACTTTCCGTCCGATGTATTCCGGCAGAGATGTATTATGCGGAAATTTAACATGGGAAGTTGAAGGTAAGGCATCTGAAGTAATCATGAGGAACTTTAGATTCAAGATTGAAGTAAAGCTGTATGCATGCCTATGCCTATAATGTTAAATGATATTCTATGCCTTTTCTAAATGAATAGAGCCAATGTTTTTTTTTTTTTGGATGTGGGGAAAAACGGAGAGACTGCTTGTACATTCTTATAAAGTATATATATTCAAGTTTAGTCTAGTCTAGACAATTGATACAGTTCCTTGGTACTCGAATTTATAACTGTCTATCATAATACAGTGTACCGCGAGCCCCTGGAATGACGATAGTGGAAAAGATTGAACCTATCAAATTTTCCATCTTCCCCATGCTCAGTCAAGTTTGACATTTCAGTGAGACTGTGATGTACCGTAAAACTTAAAATGTATTAACTTTTTAGTCATTATTTACGAAAATACCAACGATAAGACTCGTCTCAATTCTAAGTTTACATGCTTCGTCGTTTTTCAGCGTTTGGATACGGAACACCTTTTGAATTGCTTCATAATTTGTTATAATTTTAGCGAACAAAAATAATATTATGTCGGTTTTTTTTCTATTGATAATGAGAATGATTAGAAAATTTTCAATTACGCGTGTATAGTAAATGTCCCGCTACAAGTACGTCCTAGAATAGACATTAAAACTTTGCATGAGATTATTGAAACTGTTTTTTAAATGTGAACCAAGAGGAAAAACAAGTCCCGAGCTACATTTTCAACTGTGACAGTTGGACATGTGAGAGTATTTTGGATTTGATGTAAAAAAACTGCTTGCTTGCAGTATGTATGTGCACTGCAGTACGTACACGCATTCGTCATTGAATGTCATGTCATCCTATTAGAGAAAGAAAATGCTGGGAAACTGTTGTGTTTTGCTATAGCAAAATATTAGTCAAGTTTGAAAAAAATCAGGGGATTGAAACCGAAAATTGCAAGGGCGTAAAGTGTGTAAATAGTTGCGTAAACTCATCTTGCTATGATTGAAATTGAGGAGTGGATAAAGTTAAAAGTACGGGAATTAAAGGAACAGTGTCCTTTTTTCCCCGAAAACACCCGATACTTTTAAATCCATCAGTAAGAAGTTTTGTCATTCTAAGTGACTCGACGACGACAAGACAGAGAGACGAGAGTGCATTTTCAGGATCTAAATTTGGCTCTCGTAAAAACCGGGAAGAGAGAAAGAGAGAGATCTCTTTGCTGAACTTGCTGCTTGAGTTTTTTTTTCATTTGCCCTCATGCCATACTCTTTTACGAATGGAGTTTAAATGTTAGATATACCTATACGTCTATGCATACATATTTCTCTCTCTCTCTCTCTCATGCTCATCCATATATTTTTTGGAGAAATGAGTACATATATACGTAAACATCTCGTTCCCTGTGTACACATAGGTATAGGTACACTATGATACGCGTTTGAGCTGCATTGCATTTCAAGGGGTATGTATTGAGGCTGCAAACTTTTTCTATTCAGAGGCAGAATATGTATTTTTTAAATAAAACTATATTGATAGTCATTTCAGCATTCATGTATTTTTATAGGAAATAGTAGTAGTGGGGACAAAATTCGGTCGTCCTCTGTCTGTGATATCTGCTTGTCGTGTGTTCGTTCTTAGTTTTTTGGCTGGCTCAGGAAATGCGTGTAGTTTAAGGAATTCTTATTTCTCATCCAAGTTTACAACAAGATTGAGGGAGTAGAATTTGTGGAGATGGGTTGCAGTGGACTTAATGGAAAATGAAAACTAGAATGAACGTATGATTTAGGACGCCAAGGTTAATTTTGTTTTGACTCAGAAGTTTTACTTTTTCGGGATGGTAAAAAGCGAACAAGATAGAGCACTCACTTTTTACATAATTCCTGAGGATACTTGTACACATCCAGTCAACCATTGGATCAAGTTGCGTGTGGAGTACCAATTAATTAATTACATGCGTATTCTAGACTTGGGTCAAATAGAAGCCATACAAATTTAGGAAATCTACTAATTTTTCAAAAATGCGATTGAATTTGAATGTGTACGTGATTTTCGAGTTCAGTGTTAAATTGATACACTGGAAATGGAAAAAGACGGTACAAATGGTGAGGAAGGAAAATAAAGTAAAGCTTGACTTATTTTCGGGGTTTGATGGGTTAGATGTCTCGTTCAGTTGTGTAATTTACATTGAGCTAATAACTGTTGATTGTTGCTTCTCGGAGGATAAATTGTGTCAGGAAAGAATCGCAAATTTAACACTGTTGACTTTGGCATGAAAATCATCCAGCATCGGGTTGAGAATACATCATGCTAATAAAAAGGAAGCTCTGTATGTAGACACGAAATCCCAGCATTCGCACATGATTACGAAAGTTGTTCTAGCTTTGCTTTTACAAAAAGGCTAAGCGCGCCATCGATAACAAGACTTGAGGGAATTCTTACACACCAACAGTGTAAGGGCAAATTAGATTGTGAGGTAAGGTCATGACATGGAACGAAGTATGTATAAGCTCGGGCCTCGGATGTATAGGCTCTGGAAATTTTCGAAGAATTCATTCAGAGGGTCAATTCTTATGAAAAATGAAGGCGGGTAGGAGTCTAGAAGTGTTCGCCGGAGGCGGTTTTACCGGGTCCGTGCTACACCCTATGGAACCGATAATCTGATCGTGAGAGTTATTTCTTTGAGTTCCAACATCTCCCAGCATGTTACTGATTGCAGTTTTACGTATATAGATCAGACATGAGCAGTGTGTATATTCATACACAGAATACTATAGTTTACTTGGTTGTGAATTACGTATGAAGCTTCCAAGATTGCCAACTATATATGCTGCGTGTATCCATAGATCCGTACTTGATGGTATAGAGAAAAGGAGTGTCATGAGGAGCCTACGTATGAAACATCCTGCATAATGTAAAACTGTTCAAGCCAAAAAGATAGTCAGTAGTCAGTAGGGATTACATAAATACGCAAAGGCCATTAGACTATTTAGATTTAAACGCAGACGAAGGTGACGTTGATGATAAGTCAAAATTTTTGTTTGGGGAAATTTGAACCGACGAAATTCCTCCGTCGTTTCTGAGTGGTTGAAGCCTGAAGAATGTCAAGCTGGATTTGGATGTTACACTCATCATCAGTATTGGGTGACGTTTGGATATTAATTTTACATTATTAGGAAATTCCAATTGTCATTTTATATGTACGTATAATATTCTCTACTTTAGCTATAGTCCGTTGTTGTGAGTGTGCTGGCAGTAAAGTGAAAAAATACTTCTGGAGCACGCTTGCACAGTAGAAATTCGAAACCAGACACCAAAAAGTTTGCCTATATGTGATACTGTTATTTTTACAGGTATAAAAATGTACAATAATCATTTTGCCTGCTGCAAGCTTGATGAATCCATCCCACAGTTCATGATGATAATGATGATGAATAAGCATGTTTACACATTGAAAATAAAAATGAATCAATTTACAATAGAATGGAAATGAGTTTGTTTTTCCGTTGAAGTTCTGAAGGGTTTTTCAAAAATAATTCCTAAATAAAATTCTTTTGATCTGAAATATAACAATTAATAAATGTGTACTTGGTTAGACTTGTTAAAGATTCCGTATAAAACTTGAAACAAGTGAAGTCATGCTACGTATTAGGACTGTGAGTGCTTAAAATCTAACCCATAATATCAATTAAAAGTTTGGCGGAACTCCCTCTAAAGTTTGGAACTTTAGAGGGAGAAGAATGCCACAGTGTATGCATGTAGTTGTAGACATGTGTAATTCTATAACTTGTAAACCTACACACATACGAGTGCCTTGCTGAAATATGTTCGAAGGATGAAATTTTGATGGTCGTGTATAGGAATATTATGTAGAACTATACACATGTATGCATGGTATATGATGGTGGATGAAGAGAAGAGCTCATCGGTCTGTCTGTAAAAATAACCGTAGACGAGAGTTTTTTGTTCTGTTTTTGACTCTACTCTCCTCCTTTCTCGGGGAAAAGAAATGAACCAGCCATTTGTTTCGAGACAAAATTATTTTTACGGTGTGAATAGCTTTGCCGAGAATCTTTTTGGGGTTAGGAAATATTATTACGAATATACAGAGTATTGTAGCACTGATGCGTTACAGCTCTCTCTCTCTGTGTCTCTCACTCTCGCTCATCCCCGTAGATAAGAGAAAAAAGTTGTAGTTGCTTACTTTTTACCATCCTGCATATTTGTGAGAGAATTTTTCTTAAAATAATTCATTTTCCGTTCATGCTTCAGTTTTTATTATTATAATGTTAGCATGATTTTGATTTATGATAACGACTAGTATTATGCTAGTTTCAAGAACTTTTATGAATCTCAAGTCTCAAGCTTCAGCTAGTTTGAAAAATTTTGAGCAATAGATATTTTGAAGGAGCACATAGATAGACTTACAAACACACAATCTTTGAATTTTTTCTTGACTCTTTTTTTTTGCATATTTAAATCATTAAAGAAACATTGAATTTTTAATTTGCATAAGATGTTAGTTGTTAGATGTACAAAGTACACACACAAGTTGGTTCATCTAATGAAAACAATTTAGCGTTCAAACTGAAGGAAACCGAGACTTGAGCAGACTATGTGATGAAATTCTTGATGACGATATGTTGGGAATATAACGAATTTTCGGTGGTTCGTAATTTCATCGTTTCCCTGAGATTCTCTTTAGTCTTACTAGAATGTTTCTATTATATTTTAGCTCGTAGTACATTTGCATATATGCAATATGTACTACTGGATGGCATTCATATCATATGTAGTTGTGAGCTAGACACTCTTGGAGTGTACAAGTGAAATATATAGTGCAAGAGAAGGGTTTCCTGTTTCCTCTTGTGCTTTTCCAATTCTCAAACGAAAGCCAAAAGGCAATTGCCAAGCCAGAGAGAGAGCAGACAGAAAGAAATGCCATGCCAGTGGTAGGGAACACTACGAATGTAAAATGTATAGTAAAAATGATGAGTCTGTTGGTCTTTCCCTCTCCTCTCTACCTATATATACTTGCAGAGTTTCGCGTCGGATATAGACACGGTATATGTATACATCCATAGTTTTGGTATAAGTGAGTTATACAGTGAATTACCTCCTGCGAAAAGACACCTCATAAAGTTGAATGTCGACAAAAAACCGACAACAGGGATCTTTCTTACTTTTTCCGTTAGAAGGAATACCGCGCGGTATTTACTAGTTAGATTACTCTTTATTCCGACTCATTATCCAAATGGGTATTTTATATACGAATAATTCATTAACTTGTTCAATCATTTTTGAATATTCCTGAGTACTGAGTAGAAAGAAAGTAGGGAAATCTATGAATTTGCTTGATTGGGACCGTGTATCTTTTAGGAATAAGAAGTACATATATACATGATATGTAATTTAAACTTTGTGAATTTTTACGATACGATACGACGATTGACCGCCCCCCCCCCCCTCCATGTGTTGTGAAAGCAAAATGTGAATTTGACTGGAAATTAAATTGTTGGAACGTGTAACAGTGAAAATGTAACATTTCCTTTTGTTTAAAGTATTTGGACTCAGTTTCAAATTGTTGTTTCAGTCTCCTTTTCTGTTTCTTGACATGGAGGTTCGATTACATGTTGCGTTACCAAAGTGGAAGGATTGTGGGGCTCATTTTAAAAGTAACGAAAATATGGGTTCGGGTAACATCACTTGTACAATTGAAAGTTATTTCTGTGTGTGTTTCCTTCACTTCTACATTAGGAAATGAAAAAAGTGACTCCATGATACATGTCGATTGTTTCCGAGTGAAATTTTTCATCTCAATGTCGAATTGTGCCGCGTTTGGTGGAAAAATTTGGTTGATTTGCTGTGTACTGTGACTGTGAGTGAATTAGTTCAGAATTTTATCCTGAAACAAATCGGGAAATGGAATTATACTTTTGGAATCTGCATCGCAAAAGATTACTTATTTTAAAGTGTGCATATTGGCTAATAATTTGACGTTTCTTGGTTTATTCTTTAATTTTGATTAAATTAAAATTGAACGAGTATAGGCATGTAGATAAATTTGCGAGCACCACGTTAACCTTAAGTGTATACTATTTGAGTATCTGGACTGTACAAATTCAATTATAAATAATGATACGGAAGGCCCAGTTTGAATTGAAACGAACATTGAAACTTCTTTAAAGAATCATTTAAATTTGTTGTTACCCATGTGTGAACAACATTGCATAATATTTCTTAGCTTTTAAATAGAAATTCCTTTATTTTACCCCCCTGTTGATTGCAACTTGTATTTCGAACTAAATGTCACTGCTGTAATTTAAAAAAAGTAGCACTGCATTTCACTGACGTTCACGGCCTAAATTATCCACCCACTTCGCAGTGTTGAGTTTTCGCTAGGAAATGTGTAAATTGGAAACTGTAGATCAACAGTTCTTTTGTCGGTTTCGATCGATTCTGATTTAAGAAGAAGTCATCTGAAGTCAAGGCGGTGAAAACACCCAAACTCAGTGTCCATAACATTATTACGGTTAGTTTTTGATTTCCGAGCCATTAACAATTTGGAACATCAATTGTACTATCATTTATTCAAGTGAAGAAACTCTTGAGAATTTTATTCCACAATTTGCTGAAAATACATTTGGTTGATTTGAGTAGGATATTTGGAATTTGGATTTGGGTAGCGTTTTTATTTTTACTGAACATAATGCACATGGGTATAAACACAGGGTTTAATGATGAGCACTAAATACGCATATATACTGTCAAGTTACAGTTGCCTCTCTTGCTATTTTTTGGGGGAAATATGTGCACTTTAATTTTGAATCCGTACTGAAATCGAATTGAAAGGGGTAGACTGCTCGTAAAATGACAAGAAGATGATGTACAAAAAAGTTTATCTTTATTTTTTTTTGTATTGTTGGTATCCTCGTATATTTCCTTCTAATAGTTCTAATGCATTGCAGTTGCCAATTGAATATTTGTCTCGTCTCATAAATTACCTGAACGTTTATGGGTTTATATTCTGTTTTTGTGTGTGTGTGTGTGTGTGTGTGTGCATACTGGCTCTGGCTGTTATTTAAAGGGAGTAGCAAAGCAGAATTACTGTAGAGGAATATGCCATTGACAATAGGGAATACACGCACAATGAAACTTCAAAATGTAAAATGAAAGGATGCGGTAATAGGTGTTGCTACGATGCTTTTTTCGTTTTTTGCTACGCTACAGTATTTCTGGGCTCAGTGTGTAGGGACATACATGTTGAGATACATAATACATACTGTTGACTTTTTTTTCTATACTGACATTATCTTTCTCTCTCTCTGTAGTTACTTTTGGTTGTTTGTTGAATCTGTTATGTAGTTTGAAATACTGTTGTTTGCATGTACGTAACAAACAATTCATGGTCTTCTAGACGGTAACTTAATGACTGGTCGTGCAAAAAAATCTACCTGCATTCAAGTAGATGAAAAGAACCGGAAATAAGTTTGAGTTTTTGTTTTTGGTGAGCCCGAATCAAAATTGAAGCACTCACAATCAGAGGAAGCGAAAAAGGTCATTAGACTTTTATGTACGCTCTCGACCAACTTCTGGAGTTGAAAAGACAAGCTTTGTAGTAATGAAAAATAATAAAATGTAACATGAAAATGTAACACCCATCCATCCATCCTTCCATCCATTTGCACGCTGAATTCTCATGGATTATTGTTCATTCCTGAAATGGCACCGTGATATTTCTTATTACTCGGTTGCGATCAATTTCCTTTGCATATTTAATGATTGTGACGGTTTGAGGAATACATCGTGTTGAAGCAACACATTTACAGGAAGGACGTATGACATTTTTTATTTCAGACCATAACTTAAGCGCTAACACAAGTTGTTATTTTTGTTACTAGAATAGTTTTGTTTTAAGTATTCAGAAGTATGAATATACTTCTGAACCAATTTATAATCACGAATTACATATTGTTCATAGACAACATATAAGTAAATAAAATATATCATAATTTCAGTCAAAATTTCATTTTAACATTTGAAAAAATTATAGAAGCTTTTCAAGATTAACCCGGAAAACGGATTTATTCCACTTCGCTAATGATGTTTAATCTTTGATGGATCTTGAGAATATAATGTATTACTACGTATGCGTGTATGGATTAAAAAGAACATGTACTATGATGAAGGCATTGTAAATGTGTTGTGTGGGTGTTTCTCTTGACTTGGACTTGTCTATCACTTCAATGTCAACTCTAATATGAAATGTAAAAGTATGAATAGCTGTTAAACTTATTTGTGGTTGACAAGACATGAGTTGTGTTCAGTGTTCTTGTCATAATCCTCTTCTGACGTATCACGATGAAGGTAATAGCGAGAAGGGTAAGATATGTTAGATTTCAGTTTTTTTCTCATCCCATGTCAAAATGTGAACGTAGATACATGGAAAAAATATATATTAGAGTGGGTGCGATTGAGATCAAGATGACTATCATATACGTGTACACCACAAGTGTGGGATTAAGGATTTCTCTATGATACGGACAAGGATAAAAATTTTGCCAGCCTACCGAGTTTAATGAAAGTCTTTTTCAAAATGAGAAATTAAAAAATCCAGAATTAGAATGAGAAAAAAATGGTTTGTACACCAGTAATAGACTGAGGTACATGGATAAAACGATCAGTTGGAACTACATATTTGCATGATTTTTCAAATTGCAAACTAAACAGTGTCCATGTTTCATCGTTTTTTTGGTTCGTTCTCTCTACCTATCCTGTAAATAATTTTAAATTGATCTACATTTCTAAAAGACTGCACATACTTTAGCGTCCTGTTTTCAGTTTATTTGTGAGTAGGTACGATTTGGGACGCTCGTATTTGCTAGCATTGTATGACTTGTGGGAAATTTGATCAGTCTGTAGATTTTTGCGTAAATTACGTAGATGAAATGAGAAGGCGTGTTGTTTCCCGGAATTTTTGTTTTGTCCTTGTCAATTCTGGTGTTGATGAGCAAACTGATGACAAGTACGCAGAGGACGCAGAGTGTCTTTCTCTCGAAATTAATGACTTTATTGCCAAAACTAAATGTAATGTAGTTGTTGTCTGTGTGTTGTATCGGTTCTTCTGTTCGTCTCACCAAAAGTTTCATTGTACATGAAAGTTTTTGTTCGGTAACTAATATTATTTGCACATAGCATATGGACTAGGATGAATAGCGAGAAGGATGGTTGGTACAAGTTGGCAGTTTTCTATATTCTCATGGCAATGCATTTTTGTATTGTTATTTTAGCCCTTTGTCCATTCATCTAGTGACACATGGAAGCTGATGATGATTGTTGTATCTAAGATATTAGATATGAGTTGAAGACATGTTAATTTGGGGTTTCGGCATATTTTTTTTCAGTGATGAATTTCAATTCTCAAGTCTCTTTGATGGTGTTGGCGTGTCATGGACGAATGAATTACATGTACAATCCGTGAAAACAGATTCAATCCAACCAGTTTTTTAAATTCGGAATACGGAATACTGATTTGAGATTTTTGTAAGCGATTATGTTTTAGTACATTGCGTGCATATAACTATAGTATATAGGTATAATGATTTAGACATTTTCTTTGACGATCCGAAAATGACATAACTTGTACTCGACATCACTCGCTTTCTTCGAATCTATGTATGTACGTCCATAATATAAGTATAGTAAGTGCCAATGAGGTTAGGATTCAAGCATGATCTCTGTCTTCCAGGAATTTTAAAAAATCCTATGAAGTTTGCTGGGATCCAAATGTAAATTTCTTACTTCCAATGAAAACCAATGTAGTATACTTATGTCATACATGCACTGTATGCCCATGCTCATTCTGGGAAGTTTAACCTTTTGCAAGAAGCCATTTAACTGTAGACGTGAGAACTAATTTTAATAGATTAACTATCTGATTTTCAATGGAATAGAAGTAAAACATTTTTTAAACTTTGTAAAATTGTAGGACATTTTCATTTGAAATCGAAAGAATTTGTTGTACTGCCAATTTTGATTTTCATCCTGGGCGTACATGGACGTGCGGAAGAGAAAAGGTGTTTTGGTTTCTTCTGTCTGTAGTCTTACTTGAGTTGGTTTTCAGTGAAGATCTTTGAAAGGCTCGGTCATTGTTGAATAAATTTTGTATCGTTTCATTCTTTCATAGTTACCTGTGTCTGCGAAGTATATGTAGTTAATGTAGTTCATTGTGGATAGGAGATATATCTCTGGTGCACTCACAGATGAGAATGAGACGAACGATGCAGTGTGAATCGACGTCAACAGTCAATGATCTACATTATCCGGAATCTTAATTGATCCCATTGAGGTGTTAAATTGCTCCAACAAATTACGAAACAATGTGAAGCTCTTCTCCGCGTGTTACTGTACAGAAGTAGACAATTTTTGTTGTACTGTATACATGGTGTTGTTATTCTATTAGTTTGTGGCGTTTCAGTTAAATTATAGATTCAAGGGAATACAAGTTTAAAGGATTTCTCAGTTTCACTACAAACTACGTAGCCATTGAAAACATTTGGAAGCTGGAAGACTATACATATCGTTCGTGAAACTCCAAAAAGCGCTATAGCCGAAATGGTTAATTTTAAAAGGACCTATGTGCTCAGGGGAGTATTTAGAAAAAGACACAAACTTGCATATTTTGTAAATTGTGTATTTTGAATTTGGCATATAGGCACATTGGGTTATTGTAAAAAGGACTTATGCGCCGAAATGCATATTTTAAAAATGGCCTAACTGCACTTTAAGTCAAAAATGATATTTTTATATTAAAAAATGCAGAATTTTTT
>JAIUND010000734.1:0-54945 GCA_034699125.1 Gisinianus flammeolus
TTCAGTTTTCTGCATTCTCAGTTTTTTCGTCATTTTTCATTTTTTTGCATACATGCGTACATATGGCTAGAACACAGACACACAACCCGCCGCGTTAGCGACGGGCACCCTGCTAGTGTAAAATATATCTGTAAAATGTGAAATTTGGGAACTTCAATGGCTCCATGAATGAAAATATGTATGGGGATTATTTCATGGTCAAACACTTGAATATGGATCGATTGGAATGGGGATTCTATCGAAATCGTTTTATGTACGGGATAAAGATGGAGAGTGATGAGTAAGCAGTGCAGCAAAGAGCATAAACAGATGAAATGTTCAACGAAGCGGGTAAATTTCTCAAAATTGTCTTTGGTTTTTTTTTTTATTGGAGTTCATACATATAAATACAGGGGAGACGCAACCCTTAGCCATCACACACCCTCGGAATCAATAATGTGCTCGTTATTCCATGAAATATGGCACTAGAGCCCTGCACATAAAAGTGATTTACCATCCAATAAGTTTCGAGGACTGTCCATAAACAATAAAAGTTTTGACTTCAGTCATAAAAAAAATGATCCATCAATCATGTTTGAAATCTAAGAAGATTTTTTCTCATGTCTTTTCCGGTCTCTCTCTCTCTCTTTCTCTCTCTCTCTTCTATTGCTAAGTTGGGATCTGGGAAAGCTTCTCCTCTCTCCCTCATCCATCTACATTCTAGGAACAAAATGAATGAATGCGTGTGTGATTGTATATGTGTCTCATCCTCATCCTAAAAACAAGCCATTCTCTTCCCTGACCATTTGTAGTTAGTGAAAACACACACATACACACACACACACGGTTCATAAGAAAGGAAAAAGGAAACCGGACATGTGTGTCTAATGTTAATCTGTGGTTCCTTTTGCTTACCATCACCATTACCATTACGGTTACAATATGTATATATATATATATATATTTATAAATATAAATATAAGAGAGTGTACACGAGAAAACAAGATTCATTCATCTTAAATCCCGACTTGAACCCCTACAAAGCAATATATTATGTTTTCCCTTCTTTTTACAGGATTCCCCGAAAACCTCCCAAAGAAAAAACACGACCAAAAAATCTTCACAATATACAGCCGACAGTCACTTCAATTCAACATCTTTTGATTCCCTCCAGAAGAATTCACTGCAGAATGTAATCTACATTATATTCTATCGTATATATGTGTGTGTATGCACGGATACAGAACGGACATTGCATGGGAGTATTTATGTATGGCCAGGAGACAGTCAGGAAAGTCCCACATTTTTTCGCTCCAGCACCGACGTCACAATGTAATTGCTCAAAAGACTCTCTCAGAACCAGAACCAGACCAGCATCACCGCAAACCACCACAAGCCACAAACATTTCTTAAGATGTTGAATGGCCTGTAATCTGTTCTTTTTAGACAAATGGACTACGATATGTAGCGTACCTCATCCAGAATATCCACAACTCAGAGTTTGTCTACACAATGACAAGTCAAATGGCGGAATATATATATATATATGTACATTGGTTGGGTCATTTGGGCAAAAGGCGACTGCGACTTGGTTTTTGGTTTTGGGGGAAGAGTGACATATTGATTTAAATCCATAAAGTCGCCTGGGTTCCACACACCATGACATTCCATATAATGGTCACCGACTTTCTCTCTCGCTCTCTCTCTTCCTTGAGCATTCCTTCCGTTCATCTTTCAAGAAGATCAGGAGAAAGCACCCGAATTTCTCTCAAGATACCACTTTCCCCTTTTAACATATTTCCCTTTTCATCCCATCTTTTTTACAGATACTTGGTCAACTCAACCGATATCAGCATGAGGGTGAGCATCAACATCCGAATCTTCAAATCCAAACCCAAGATGCTCTCGATGATTTTTTTTTGTTGTATATATGTAATATGTATGGGTGTATGTGTGGGTCCATCACTTCAGGAGAGGGTTGGAATGATATGGATATGGATATTGAAGGGGGAAGTGAGTGAGAAAGGGAGGTTGGGCAATATGTCTAATGCCAATGGCATGTCGAGTCATGGTTATGCAATAGATTAAGACGCCGTCCCGTTTTTTGCCCGTTTCTTCCTTTCTTGTATTACTATTCCTGGTGAAAGTGAAGGGAATTGCATATTGAAAATGGGCTTTCTTTCTCTCTCTCTCTTTCTCTCTCTGTACATCCATCAATGTATTCAGTATATCGTTTTTTCGGTTCACTCTTCCTCGCTCTCTCTCTCTGGGTGAAATTCTAGCCAAGTTGATTGTTGACGTACGAGACGAGAGATGAGATTTATTTTGGGGAAAGGACTGTGCACTTGGTCACTTCCTTTTCCCCCTTTCTCTCCTTCCTCAAGCTCGTTACTCTCTCACTCGCTCACTTGCTCTCGTTACTCTGCTGCCATGTCAAATGGAAGGACTCTTATGCTTTGCTCCTGCTGCAATAGATAGATAATCTATTGAAACTCAACGGGTTCTCAGTGAAAGGGAAAGAGACCATGCAGAATGACCATTACACATACGCACACACACATACACGCACACACACACACGCACACACACACACAGAGAGACACAGTTCAAATCTTCAAAAAAACTGAAGACATGGAAGAAAAAAAGTTGAAATACCATTCGCAAACTCGGAACACTCCAATTTCTGAAACTGAATTCGAATTTCAAGTTGAAAGTTGAAGGTTAAAATTGCGGGTACATAGAAAATAGAGACAGAGAGAGAGAGAGAGACGAAGGAACTATCTGTGTCTCAATTCACCATGAAATGGTCAATTCCGTGTAGGAGGATTTTACATATTTATGTTTATGTATACTTTCATGGCCGATGGGTTGATGGGTTTTCTATTTTTATTTCCATTTTATTGCCTACGCATGTTGGCTCCACTCGCTCCACCGTGTCGTCTTTTTTCTTCCCCGTATTTACGTATTTTCTATTTGTCCCATCGTTGGAGATTTTCCTGGAAATTGTAACCTGGAACAAATTCATATTACTCTGGTATTGCAAAAGAGAGGGAGAGAGAGAGAGTCGGAGACGAGAGATATAAATATGTACCTACACGCACTCACGTTCAGACATTTGAACTCAGAATTCCAACTCAAATGAACACAGACAGTTGGCTGTGGGTAAAATAAAGGGAAGCGACCAAGAGAGTAGAAGTACAAGTCCAGTTTGTTCCACGCATAAGTTGAAATAGTGTGGTGGTGGTGTGGATCCACTTCAAAATGACTACCGAATATTATGTTTGCTCCACCTCAAAGTCCCGGAGGTCCCACTGTGTCAACTATCTCTCTCTTTCTCTCTCTCCACATAAAATAAACACACACACTCTCTCTTTCTCCACCAACCTAATTCCTATATGTGTGTCTGAACATACATACGATATGGAGGAGAGGGACCCTCGCAATGAACACATGATTTCCATTCCTCTCTTCATTTGTGGTCCCTGCCAACTTTTCAAAGTACAAATCCTCACATGCTTCAACCCGTAATAAATTAGCCATTCGGAGTTTACATGGGAGCAGCATCCAATTAATAACTAAATAGCAGTACATGAAATACAGTGCTGACATTTTTATAGGCTCAAAATCTCTCTCACCAGCTTTCCAAATACATATACGATATTTCTTTACTCCTTTTCCATATGAGAGGCAAAACTTGGGGATTTGAGTGAATCCGTATCCTATTTAAAATTGTAATTGTAATTATAATTGTCATTGCACAGACTCCAAAACATAATTAATTACGTGATTTCTCTCCCATCGAGAAATCATTCAAGGAAGTATTTTTGTTCATATTTTCCCAAATTTACAAGCCAAAGTCAAATGAGTGAGTTGGGAGCTGTTGCTGCTGCTTCCTGCTCAAAAAGTACTTGAAAAGTTTGGAACTTTTGACTGGAAATAAAATTGGACTGGAATTAGAATTAGAATACAAGAAAAGAGAAATGAGGAATAAGAGAGTATTTGTATTTTAGGACGAGTATTAGTGAAATGAGAGAGAGAGAGAGAGAGAGAGAAAGTCTAATGACATAAACTTTCTCTTTTGTGTAGTTTTAGTGTAGTGTGACATACTTGAGAGACTACGTGCTGGAATCGTGGTAAATAGGAACTCGCTTTCTCCCTTCCCTTTCATTCAATTCAATTGTATGTGTGTGTTGTACTCGTACGTGGTTCTTTGTTCACACCATCCACTTTGGATATAGTTATGGTTATTTTCCTAGGAAAAAGAAGTTGAAGGAAAGTGAGGAGAAAACTTGAATTCTGATGTGTCAGAGAGAGAAACAAAACGAGAACAAGAAACTAAATACTATGCAGAGAAAGGGGGAGAGAGAGCACTATGGAGTTTGACGTCCTGACGAATAGTTCTCATCTACTCTCTTTCTGTAATAACGTTAAATGCTTGCTTTAATTCTCCGATTCTGATTAATTTGGATCGTGAAAGCTGTCGTTTGCTAAAGCGAAAGTCCAAGTGATGATGACGAGTTGAAATATTAGTAGAGATGGTGAGAAGTAACTGTGTCACGTGTGTTTCTCTTCCATAAGCAACACATTGATGATTTGCCGTCACTGCAGAGTTTCTGTTTCTGCACAAGGAAATAGAAATAGAAATAGAAATACAATAACAATAATGGATGAAGGAATTCATATTTGCTGTGCAATTTACTTTTTCACTTGGTTCATTCCACTGTAATTATTATTAGTACACAGAATGGAGGCAAGCCTTTCAAGCCACGGACTTTTACTTGGGGAAACATACGGAAAAATTGGAATAGCGTTTGTTGGAGCTACTTGTCAATTGAAATATGAATGTATAGGAAGAATGAGGATGTGGATGAAACCACAGCAGTTTCACTCTGGCCGACTCACCTTCAACTTTGACTGTTTTTGTCTGTACTGGAAAATTAGTTTGCGAAGCGAGATATTACATCACGTCCTTTGTTCTCACTCTCTCTCTCTCTGGGTGTATTTATACCTCATTGTCAATCCTAGAAAATCAGTCAAGCATTGAGACGAAAGAGAGAGAGCGAGAGAGAGAGAGGAGGGGAGGAGGAAGCAGTTTCAATGCCAGCACAATTCAGCAAATTGTAGGGTGACGAGCCAAAAACTTTTCCTTCTTTTCTCTGTCCTCACTCATTTCTTTTCTTGTGCTTCATCAGCATGGAAAAACATTTCTCTTTTATCTCTAATTCCTCGTACAATATGACAGGAAATTGTTCCCGTGAAACAATTCAATGTTTCTTACTTTCTCCTCCCACTCAATCTCACTCTCACGCTCCCACTCATTCCTATTTTCTACCCAAAGTTCAATCATGTTCAAAATAATTCTTCTTTCCTTTCCTTTCTTTATTTTACAAAATATCATATTTCTTTTGAGAAAATAGCAAAAACTCCATTTCCCAACCCACGGTAAGAATTGAATGAGACTCACAGGACTTTTTAAAAAATTCAAAATTTTCTTTAGGTAGAATTTCCAAGCTTTTGGATATAAATCGAATCCAAATCCACTGATCCACGTTTTATTGCCAAAAAAGATTTTTACTTTTACCTTGACGTAATAAATGGGGAAATGACACAGAATTTTTTTTTTATCGACATCATCGACGACAGCTCGTGTAGTAGATTGAAATATGGGACGTGAAATTATGAAGTGGGTCGAGTACAAAAAAAAAGTCCAATCTATGTAATAAGAAGGAGATGCGGTGCTACATGTGGGGGAGATGGGAGAGAGAGAGAGAGAGAGAGAAAGAGAAAAAGTGTGTCCACCGCAAACAGAGTCAGATGGGGGGGATGAAAAGAGAGACAATAATAGGCGATTCTGAGAAGAAAAAACAGGACATAAAGCACAAACAGTCATCCTTAATGGGAACTCAAATGGATTTTCCTCCTCTGTCCGTGTATACAAAAACGAATAAGAAATTGCCACTGTATTACTTTACTTATTTCTCTCTCTCTCTCCTTTATTTCTTGGTTCTTGGTTCTTGGATTTTTTGAGAGCTCTCTCTTTAAACAAGACGATGAGGAGATGGAGAGAAAAAAGAAAGAAACTTGTGGATAATGTACAGAAAGTGGTTTTATGTACTTTTTACTCTTTCAAATCGTTTCCAGTCTGACTACATCCGGTACTTTAAATGCTAGAACAGTAACAGTCGTCCACATTCACATTTACATTCACCCACCCACATGCAGAGGACCTTCAAAACCTCTAAGAAGCTCTCCAAATCAAACAGAAAAGAAACTTTACACGAGCCCCTGAACATATTTTGTGAATTTGAATTTACAAACTGTTGCCTCTCCTCCTCTCTCTCTCTGATGTAGATGTGAGGAGTCTCATTGAAATTTTTGTTACAGTTAGGGAAAATGATTCGTTGTTTTGTTGGCATAAAGAGACTCCAGCCCCTCCAGACTGTCATGAAGAATTCAAAGACAATTCAAGCAAATCAAATATCTTCATCCGGTATCGTTTTACTTTCTCCTTATGCTTGCTGCCTCCTGTCTACCCTTATCCACGTATTGTCCTCGAATCTCTCCTCCCGTTATCTTGAATTCTAAAATCTGTTTGATTTTTCAAACCGACAAAGAGAAATAGAGAGAGAGCGAGGTAGCGAGAGCAAACTATCAAAGGATTTCATCTTAAAAGTGGTGCATCATTTGCTCCAGCGATCCAGTTACTGTTCCGTTTTAAAATCCCGTCCTCCGTGGTGGTTGGTGGTAGGAAATATTTGCAATGGAAAGAAGGAAAGATATTTTTGGATTTTCTGAAAAGTAAAAAAGGATATTCGGAGACTACAACGTTTCCCCCTCCTCCACCCAATGTATAAAGATAGACGATAGTTTGGGTTAGTTTAGGATCAGACTCCACTCGCCATTATTACCACAGAGAGAGAAGAGAGAGGGAGAGAGGGAGACGGTTGACTACCTTTTTTTTGTCTGCGTGTCTGGAAATCTAGGAAGTTTCTCCATTGGCCGTACGGATAGTCTCACGTTCACATTATTTCCGTCCTCAAAGATTTTAAAAGCAAACACAGTTCCCTGCTATAAAGTATTTAAGTAGCGTCATATATTGCACATTTTGTAGTGGTTTCACTTCAATTGCCAATAAATGGGGAAGCTACTTGGTCGGTGAATTCAGGAGGCCGTTAAAGGGTTTAAGACGAAGAGGGAGAGAGAGACAGAGAGAGAGGGAGAGAGAAGGAGAAAGAGTTCCAAGAACTGCTCCATGCTTTTCTTCTTACGACCACCAAAGCTTTTTTCCTTTTTTCCAGCTCTAACTTTGGTGAGGTTTCAACATACTTCTACTTCTACTTCTACCTCTGACTTTCTCTCTCTATTTTTCTAGTGCTCTTCCATTTACCACTTTTCCTTCCCTCGTTTGTGTCAGTTTTCCCTCTTGTTTTGTGGTTGTTTCTACCTTTGTACTCTTTTACTTTTAACCAATTCTGGCCGGAGAATCCTCCAATGTTACTTGCGTATTTTCCTTTGTCTGTGTTACATTAATCGTAAGTGAAACAAGTGGAACATCAACACGACAGACAACAAAGAGAGAAAGTGTGGAGGTGGAGGCAGGCATGAACAATCTATGACCAACTCCCAGTTTTTTTTTGTGTGTACCTTTATTTACTATCCGAGTTCAATTTACAACTACAACTTGAAGCGAAACTTGCCCACCCGCCCGTCTCGTCCTTTCCCGTTGTAGGTACTAAAGTATGTATTTTGTGTCCGATTGTAAACATTGTCCGCACTCTTCTGGGGGTTTTCCTCTCAACACCCCCAGATTTTTTTTAGCATTTCTCTACGCATCTTTTGTGAAGGAAATTGAATGATTTTACAACGTGAATTGTAATCAAGATACAAAGTAAATGGTTTTAATTGTTAGGGAAATTGATTTTCCTTAGTTTGAATAGTCCACAGCTGTGATATTGTAGCAATAAAATGAAGGAGATGGTAAAAAAAAGAGCATTGAAGGATAGACTAAGCGCATTTTAAAGTAATATTGAAGGGTTTTCGTTTCGATTTGAATTTAAAAGTAGACGCACGTTGAGTATTTTAATTTTGAAATGTGTATAGATTTAGTGGGTTCTCGGTCGTCGAGTTTGAGTACAACAAGTACATATAAACAAACTCTGGAAATAATTACGTTCAAACATGACATTGCGAATGTGAGTACAAGTAGAAATAAGAAAAGCTTAAGACAGTAACTTGATTGTTCAAACCGAGATCCAAACTAAACATTGACAGAGGGAGAGAGAGAGAGAAGGAGAGAAAGACACAGCGAGTTTTGTGTCTGTGTAGAAATCTTCGCCGTAAAAGGTTGAACGAGCAACTCGAGTTTGAGTGGAACCATTAAAAGGACTTTGAGAGGTTCATAAAAATTTTACGTTCCGCTCCCACCTCTTCTCAATTTTTTTCTATCTCCCCTCAAACAGAAACCCACGCAAAAAAATCTTAGCTTGGGGAAAAACCATTGAGAGCTTATTTTTTTTGAAGGGTTTATAAATCAAAAGCAGGGGGCCTGAGAATCAACCCAAGTCAATCACCGTATTTAGAACACTATGCGAAAAAAAATGAAAAAATATATATAGAGAGAGAGAGTCCTGATCACTATTACTTAACATATCAACTTTATCCCCACAATCTCCATCCTCCATCAAAGCCTGCAACAACAACGGAGGATCTGACTGAAATGGGGAATTGTGAACTGAGTTTTGACTCTCTACCCGGAATTCCTTCATGTCCTTCTCTCTTTTTCTATAAATAAACTGTGAGTGGTATTTGTATGTGTAGTTGGGAGAGGGGTGAAATAAAATAAGAGTCATATGGGACCATAAGCAGGTTCAACTTTGGGTTAACGCCGCATGAATTTTTGACTTTACTTGTCCCTCGATCAAAATCCCGTCATATCAAGTGTCCATATGTACCTACATTTATTTATACTGGAGGGAAAGTAAAGACAATCCTACTGCTCGAATACCCATTGAGAAACTACACAACTTTTTACGGCTCCCATTGCACAGCTTCCGACTACATTTCCAATTTTCGACAAACGAACGATACCCTGAAACTCGAAACGTCAAGTTCATACATTTCCCATCTTCCCAGTTTCCCCGTATATCCGTATCCGTTATTCCGTATCCGTCCTTTTGGATTTCCACACACACACACACACACATTAGTCTCAGTCACTCAAAATGTGTCCAATCCTATAATAATCATAACATACTCATGAGCCCAATTCTCCGTCCCCCATACATTTTTTCATCATCTCCATTATCATATTAAATATGTGCAACTGCATCAAACTGCATCAAACTGCATCCTATTCTGCTTGCAATATCTACTCATTTAAAAATTTAAAATAGACATTCATTAAATAATTTAAACATCCACGATTTTATTTCCACTACAAACTTGTACATATGATCCCATTCTAAGTATAAAGCTGCAGTATTTATAGTCAGTCTGTACATAAATATTTATAAATAGTTCATAACTACAGATAAAAGGGAAGTTTATTAAAGGATTTGAAATGTCAAAAACTCCTTGAGTCTGGCGAACGATTCGATTCATCTCTTGTTCATTGTCATTGTCATTGTCATCGTCGTTTTTCGTCTCCCTGCCAATCTCATTCAAACCACTCCAGTCCTCTCTGTTTTAGCCTGTGCCGGGGGAGAAAGCATTGACATTGAAGTTGTTGGTTGGTTGTTTGGATGAGAGTCGTCGTTCCTTCATTCCGCATATGGTGAAAGTACAATAAATACACGCTTCAACTCCCTTTACTTCCACCTTTAAAGTCCCAGTGAAATGGCTTCAAGTACCTTCATCTCTACCTCTCTTTCTCTCTCTTTTGACGAAGGGAAAAAACACCAGAAATCCAATTACTTTTATCGTACTCCCTCGCTCAGAACATGTTTAATATAGTTTTTTTTTCTATATACACCTCAACTCTATCACCAGTCCATATTTCTCTATTCAAATGTATATGTACACTTTCACTTTCACAACATGCATCATGTGTGTACATATTGCTCACATCTTTTGAATTTGACTTGGACGTCCTCACAACCACAACCAATGCTCTTTCCCTTCAAGTCTGCAGTTCCTCGTACGTCAAGCATGGGAGCGAGTATTGAATTTGACTTTTCAAATCCGTCTCGGCATATTTTTATTCATATGATCCATCGTTCCCCCCCTTTACGTAATGTGAGTAGAATCTCCAGAAGAAATACCCCCCCCCCCCCTCTCTCTCCTCATCACAACACAACAAGGGAAGGAATATTGGAAGCTAATACTGTAAGGGAAAAAGAAAAGTTAAATCTATAAGCCGTTTTGATGTGAGATCGTATGCTATTTTTTGGGGTGTTTTTGGTCGTCGGGGGAAGAATTTGTAGGCTGGATGATAATATTATTATTATTATTATGAAATATATTTTGTGAAGGTATTAGTCTCTATTTTATTTAAGCTTGTGAGGAAGGTATAAAATTATTTTTGACGGCATCGTTAGTTTTCTCATTCTCAAAATGAGACGGAGAGAGTCAAAGAGAGAGGGAAAGAGCCAACCAACTTGAGATATATATACAAACTACGTAAATGTAAACGCACCCATCATCATAACTCGATCAAAAATACCAAATACCAAATACCAAATATCAAATATCAAATACCAAATACACTCGAGAAAAAAAAAATATCTGTGTAGACTTTATTGCCTCTGCATACTTTTCCCCTCTTCCTGTAGAACACAGAGTAATTTGCGTATATAATATTGTAAATGGTAAACCGGTGAGGAAAGGAAAGGAAAGGGAAGAAAGCTCCAACGTGTAGAGCAAATGTATCATAAATATACACATATTTTCCTACACTAAAACTACATTACAAGGCACCACCAGCCTCAAGCCATGCACAAAACGGGAACAGACCGAGAGAGAGAGAGAGAGAAAAAGAGAGAGCAATTTTCTGAACGATTTTGGATTTTCGAATTCAAATTTGAAATGACATGTTTATGTTATTTTTATGGATATTATGAGAGTATCATCATTTTCCTTAATTCCCCACATAGTTTCTTTATTGCCCCATTCAAACAGTCATTTCGCATATCATATCCTCCCCCCCCCCCCATTTCTCTCCATACTACTTTCTTCACATATTTGTTTCACACACCATCGTTCATGGTTCATCCATAATTTTAATTTACGTAGGTAGTTAAACACATGTATACAAGATATATACAACATGAATATCTAATTTCTTACCGTTATTTTACTAATTGGCATTGGTATTGGTGGTATTTTATTGTAGATTTTTAGTCCTGGATTTCAGATTTAGTCCCTTTGGTAAATTCAAAAGTCAATCATTTTCGGAGATTATTTTTATATTTTCTCAATTTCCTTCCTCTCAAATGGACATATCGTACTTCGTACGTGGTCATTTTTTTTCTGAATTGAGTATCACGTTTACAAAAATTAAATTCTCTACAGTTTAAGCTTTAGCGTGTGTAGTCATTGGTTGGGATTTGAAATGAGCTGAAGGAAACCTCGTATGTTGAGATAATAAATATAACTGCGAAGGAGATGAAAATAATTTAAACAGAAAAGTGTGTTGTCTTTATTCATAAGGACCGAGGACTTTTGCGGTTTAAAACTTGACGGTTTATTTTAAACATACATAGCAATCTCTATTGAATTTACATAGCTACAGAGTCCACAAGCCACAATGGAATCAAATGAAGGTGGAGTGCATGAATGAGACTACAGACTTAATTTTTACTTTTTATATTACAGGGAAGTGGGATATCCTGACGATATATCTCTGGTTTACAACTATATATACATACATATACACAGTCACACAGTGGGGAAAGCAGTTAAAAATATATAGACTTTCTCCTCCTTACCCGCCATTTTCCCATTCCATCTCCAGTTACTCCCTTCATGGGTGATATATTCTTAAAAAAGTTAAGTTCACTGAAGAGAACGGAGAGAGAGAGAGAGAGAGCGAAAGAGAGAGCGAAAGAGAGAGAGAGAGAATGAAGGACCGTCTTAAAGTTTACTGCCAAGAGAACAGGAGGAGGAAGTGAGTGAGGAGGAAAGGAATGCAATGGGCAATGAGTGTGTAAAGAGAGGGAAGAAAAGATGTATTATCTTCGCATATGGATATGCATGCATTTCAGTCCATAATATGTATATATAAATTCACCAAAGTACGTTTACGAACGAGTACATATGTAGTGACGGTGAGGGTTCATTTTCATCCAAAATGTCCATATGTCTACCGCCCACCAGGCGAAAAACTTTCATGCCATCGTATACAGACAGACAGAAGATGGAGAATAGATTGAAGTAGTGGAGAGAGCCAGAGAATTTCAGAAAGCGAGTATTAGCCAAATAAATGAGATACTTTTATGATCGCCTTCAATATTATTTTACAATCAAAAGAGAAAGGAGGAGAAGAAGAAGAAGACGACGAAGATGAAGGAAATGTTAAAGAAGAGAAAGTCTCACGTTCAAACCTGACAGTCATTCCTGCTGATTATTACTCATGTCCCCATGTTTTCTCCTCTTCTATTTCTTCTCTCTCTCTCTCTCTCTCTCTCGCTCGTCCCACTCAACGAGTCGTCGTCCTCGTCGTTGTCGTCGACGAGGACGAGACAAAAGCGGCGATTAAGAAAGCACGTTCTTGGTGAATTATTGACGGAATTCATGGCTGTTATTAAAGTTCTCTGCTGGAGGTTTCTTCGGGGGCTTCTCGCTATTTTTGGTCTTGAAAAAGTTAATTAGCCATTCAACATTTTGCTCAACTTGCTCCAGTCTTATTTAGATTTAAAACCAGAGGAGTTACAACGAGGAACCAACCAGACAAACCAAATCCAACTGTAGAAATTAGAAACCAGATAAAACGAGACAGAAGGGGACAAAACGACAAAGAGAGAAAGAGAGAGAGAGAGAAGAGTTGGAATTGAAACAAGGGAAACATGTCCGGAATTTATGCGTTTGTGAAAAATTGTTTTAATTTGCATTTAATTTGTCACATGGAAAATACTCTTCATTTCCTCGGAACAACTTTTAACGTCCCACAACATCAAATGGAAATGCTTGAGGCTTCATGTGCGGGGGAGGGGAAGAAAACTTATTTTCTCTTCCAACATTCACATTTTTTGATGGCGGACATGATAAAATATTTCCCAGTTTCCCAGTTTCCGTAATTTAATTTTTACTATACATTTCTCTACGTAAATTTGTTTTGTATTTGAAGGGAATTTAAAAAAAAGCCTGCTTGGTTTTTCCTTTTAATTTCCATATAGATATCGTATATAATAATTTAATAGAGGATGGTTTGTGAGGATGAGGATTTTGTTTGCAATGGAAAGTGATATGAAAATGGGGGAGGTGGGGGGATGGAGAGTTATTGGTGGAGCAGGTGTCTAAAATGTTGTATATATCTTCAAAGCTTTTTACGCAAAGCAAATGGGATGGATTAAAAGGAACATCAAGATTCATTACACCTCCACAAAAAGTCCACCGAATGAATTAGCTGAGAAGTCTACAGTCAGATTCTATCAATCTCCAACCTTCTTTGTCTACCCGAATTGAGCGTGACATCCCAACCTCCACACTCTCGAAAACCTTTCAACTTTCTTCCCCTGTACATATGTACAAAAGCATCGTCATAGTCATACATATGTATGTACTGAAGCCAACACCAACACCAACACGCAGGCACCTTCCTACTTTCTTTTAACCATTCAGACTGGCAACCCCGACATACCAAAAATATCTTATATATGCCATACGAACTTTCATCTTTGTTTTATTTATATACAGATATTTCAACTCGGCTGGCTCTTGTTCCGAATACGAATACGAATATATAAACGAAATCCAATGGACAAATAAAGTCAAAGCGTCAATTATGATTGGGTTGCTCAACACTTTCATCGTCAGACGACGGAAAATCCAGTTTTAATACCTTTTAATATTGCCCAGTATAAATATATATGTACCTATAAATATAAATATATTTTCCAGATAAACTTTTATCACCCACTAAATAATGTTTTCATTTGGGACAAAACAAATTAGAAATGCATATTCAACCGTTCCAGCGCCTAGCTTTCCATTCCTCCATTCCTTTTTTTTAATGGTGCTAATCGTCCATCGTAATTCCCTAAATTACGTTCCACTGGAACAACAACGTCATTGATATTTCCACTCGTGTAATCCAAGTCCAAGTTGTCCGGGTGCCAGCGCGGAATTAACTAGTTATGTACCTAATCGTAATGTAAACAGTCGTCATACGTGTGTGGCTTGTCAGTACCTCTTTTTCTTCACGATTTTTAATGAGAGCCACCGTGAATGTTGGTTATTATTATTATTATTATTATTATTATTATTATTATTCCATTACGGACTTCCTCATTATTTCATAGTGTGACAGTTTGTATAGTGTATAGTGCGTACAAAGTTTCGCAACATCTCACCAAAAAACACAAACTTGTTTGGGGGGATCGACGCAAAGTGAAACAAAAATGTCCAATTATCTAAAAAAAGGGGGGAGAATATGGAATTTTATTAGAGTTATATTCGAGTTGACATGGATCTCAAATGACCAATGAAATCACAATGCACAAAATATATCACGTGAAACTAAACTCAAACGTCAAAAAAAAAAAAATAGGTATATTACCAAGCGAGGAGGAAACTATACAACTCGTTTCAGCAGAGCTTCAACCGAGTTGGAAACTTTTCACAGAATTCCTTTGTCAATGTGGAAAAATTTAATACAATGGCTTTGGTTCTGACTGAGCCACAGACAGAGCCAGAGCCAGATCCAGAGAAAAGAGACCAAACCAAACCAAACTAGACCACAGACATTTTTAGACGACATATAGGAAAATGGGGAAAAGTGGAAAGAAGGAATAAACTGAATAGAAGTGAGAGAGAGAGAGAGAAAGAAAGAGAGAGAAAGAGAGAGAGCAGAGAAACTTTTAAATGAATTACTAAGTTGGAGATAATTTAATCGGTTATATCGAGTCTCGAGTACCCATTTCAGCTCTGACATTCCCTCTCTTTCCCTTCACAGATATTCCAAGACAAAATGCGAGGAGAACATAGAGTTTGTCTTTTAAACTCAGTGAAATGATCCACCAAGAAAAAACAACAACAACAGCAGCAGGAGGAGGAGAAGCAGGAAAAAAAACAGGGAGGAAGTAATTCCTCCATTAAATAATATAGTAAACAGAAGACAGCTCCGTTCCATCTTGATCCTACACATTAAATATTAACAACGGTATAATTCAGAGTTAAGGACAGACAAGGTAGAATATATATCGTAAAATATAAAATAATACTCAAAGCCCAGTTTAGTCACTTACGCTAACATGTTATACGATATAACATGATTATATGATTAAAAATCAATACTACTCCGTATGTCGCATTTCCCCATTTCCAATCGTATCAACTAAAAAATAAAACTAGTAAAACTTAAGACGGATGACAGTTGATTAATTGCGTGTACACTCGACGTCCCATTCAAACAGGGGAATACAAGAGCATTTACCTACGCCCATTACCAAAGGAAAGAATTTAAAAACATTTACATATTTATATATCTGTATATATATATATATATATATTGCACTTTCCCGTCTGTCGTCTATACACCAAACTCGTACATATTTAGCAAAATACTCATTTCCCTGTATAAACCCTGTCATAATTACAATATTTGCACGCTTTTTGTTTAGACGGTGAACAAAAACAGAGAAAGGAAAAAAAACTGCATCGTGAATAATAAATGGGCTATTTATGTAGAGAAAGTGGGGAAAAGGGAAAAAGGGAAAGCTCAAAGCATGAAAGAATATGGTGTATTGGTTGATTGTGTAAAACCCACCATAAACACCAACACCAGCACCCCGTACTTTTTTCCTTTAGTATTTTTTTGTCATCCAGGTACTGTGTATACATACAGCGGAATAGTGGGAATGTTATTGAACTTTGTAATCCAAATATATCGTAATAACGAGGAATATATAATATAATAATATCTGTATGGAATAATAATAATTCGACAATACAAAGACAATAAGGTCATTAATTACATACTGTATAATTCCTAATGAGGGCCTACATGCAGAGTTAATCGTCATTATTAAACTATCCAAATATGTTGAGACTATGAGGAATTAAAAGGGCAAAAAACAGGAGGGAGTCCCAACTATTTACCAGTGGAAAGTAAAATGATTGCAAGTAGCAAATAGAAAATAGCGATAGGTATTTTTTCTCTCCTTGTGTTTGTGTTTGTTGTGTGTGTGGAGACTCCACAGCTGGAATTTTATTCTGATTCTGGAGGGAAAGAGCAAGAGCAAAAGCAAGAAAAAGAGTCCGAGTCTCTCATATTCATACGTAGGGAAAGTATTTTGGCGAAACACAAAAACAACAAAAAAAATAATCAATAGTATTAACTGTACAATGTCTACACACATGGGGAATATTCTACTGCAGTCCATATATAAAATACACTCGTACATGATTGTATGAGTTGTAGTGTGTGTCTACAGTGACTGTTTCTTACTGTTACGACATACTCACTCTCTCACTCACACAAACACACGGGAGTTTGGGGGGTAGCCAACCTAATGAAACTTCCATATATCCCCTCAATTATACATTGACTCTGTTACCTACTAAATACTCTCTCTCTCTCTTCATTTCCCTTCACGTCATACTTTCCCACTTTCAATCTATATCATTGTCATTCTCCACAGCGCCCACTTTCACTCCAATTCCACATTCCACATGGTAAATGGAATACAAACATACGAAGCCCATACAGTCTTTTTAATATTAGTATTTAGTTACTTTCCCCACATTCCATATATGTATATCATATATAAATATATAAATGCACATCACATGCTAAATATCATATGTATGAAATGGTAAATGGTAAATGGCAAATGGCAAATGGCAATTGTAATCGGCATTGGCATCCGCAAGTTCTTTTCCCTGGCACTTTCATTCAGTTCTCAAGGGCTATGTATTTACTACAATATTTACTACTACCAATGAAGAATTAAAAAATGAGAATTGAGAAGGTTCATCCCGCGTAAATTATTTATTCATAAAAACCACCCACGCATTGTTCATTTTTCAATTTCCCTGTGAAAGAGTGGAGTTGGAGCTATAAATACCAAATACCATTTTAAAAATAGACACACACACACATGGAAAAATTAGAATGGCAGAGAGCATTTAAAAGTAAAATTTGGAATTCCAAAATGTTTTGTTTCTCAGTATTAGACTTTCTTTGTTCTTTTTCTTAGGCATAGTGTGTGTGTGTGTGTGTGTGGATTTCTTCGTTACTTGGCTCCGTGTTACATTGAATTTCGTATATAGCTGAGTTCTGGTGAGAGAGTAAAAGTGAGAGTCTTGCCGTCGGCCTGCTTCGAACAAAAATGTAGAGTCAGGTTCCACACTCACACACACACACAGACACACAACACACAACCAACTCGGTGAGTTTCTGTGCTGGAAACTCGGAAACTGCATAAAAACGAGTGGAGTGAACAGAGTCCGCTTTAGTTTGTCGATGAGAACCCGAGCTGATGTGTCTCTCCTGCGGCTCCTTCTGTCGTATTCCTTCTCGTTCCTCACTATCAAACGGCGGCTACAGTTTCAACAACTAACAGATAATTATAATAATATAAATAAATTGAGTGGGTTTTTTTCTCATCATCCCTGCGGATTTCAAAACCAAGTCCATTGGTCCAGCTTGATACTTAAACTTGAAAAAGAATTATAAATGTAATATCAAGTGTTGAAAAAATAATATCAAAATTTAATTAATTCAAGTAAACATGAACAATAATAATAATAATAAGAGAAACATTGGAGGGATCTGTCAAGTAAAACCAACTACAAACTACAAAGAGATTCTTCTTGTATAAATCTCAAAATCCATCCTGTCACTTATTGTTAGAATCAAAGTCCGACAAACACAAATATCTTGCAAGTCAAGAGAGAGAGAGAGAGAAAGTGTGGATTTGAGAATAGACAGTTCAAAGTACAATAAAATAAGAAAAAAGAAACAAAAATATTTCTCTATCTCGTTTCCTTGTTTCATTTCGTCTCGTTTTCCTTGTGAACACAGAAAAAAAAAATTGAAGTGAAAGTTTATTTTATTTCGTCCTCTCGATTCTGGATTCCATTCGTATTTTCTCCAACGGAGACGACGAAGAGAGTGTCGACTGTGTGTGTTTGTGTGTATGTGTGTTCTGTTCTAAATGACAGAAAGAAAGGGGAAACATTGTGTAGGGGTTTATGATGGGCCTTTGGTTGAAAAATCGGGAAAGTTGATGGAGGACAAGTGATCTCTCTCTCACTCTCTCTCTCTCCCTCCATAGTGCGTACAAATACTAAATATACTACTCTATCCGTACATTTAGCAACAGCAGAGTCTGTCATTTAGTTTTGAGTGTGTGAGAGAAAGGGAAAACACTATATTCTTTTTGAATATTTCTCCATCTCTTTCTCTCCCCCTTTCTTCCTTCTTCCATTTCACATTTCATTCTCTGCAAGTGACACTTTTTTTCTAAAACAAAACCTGAATAGTTTTTGTATTCTCCCCTCTCTTCTCAATATTCAAAATTCAACCCAAACAAACCTTTTCCTCCCCAGCCACACACAAACTCTAAAACTCAATTGCATTATCCAGTGTGTGAAACAAAAAAAAAAAACAGTGACAATTGTGTGAGTTTGTTGAGGGCCAGTTTTCTTTTGAGGAAATAAAAAATAATTTCCAGTGGAATCCAAAATCCACCGACAAATTCTGGGATATCGTATAGAGAATCTTTGATGATTTCCCCTTGTGATAATCCTTAAATGGGGTTGAACCTCCGAGAAAAAATCTAAAAATAAAGTGGGCTATATCGGACCGGGAGCAAAAAATATATATATAAAACAAAAATTGTACAAAGTCCCAGTGAGTATTTTCCTCGTTGTCGTTGTCGTTTGTCCTTTGTCGTCGTCGTCTTCTTCTTCTTCTTCTTGGGATTCTATATTTAAAATCAGTGTACATATTTGCATGTGTATGTGTCTGTCTGTCTGTATATGGTTGAGTATTGAGACATGGTAGATATGATAATAGTGATCGAATCGGACTGTTCGTCATGAGACCGTATCATAACACTTGGCATCAAGATCCATCAAGATCAACTCGAGTGGATGAAAAGGAAAAAGTGCAAAAGTTTGCATAGATAAGTGCGCCCTATCAATCTTCAATCTTTTTAGGCCAGCCGTGACAAGTCATCTGTCTGAAAGGATTGAGAGAGAGAGAAAGAGAGAGAGAGAAAGCAAAAGAGGAGCAAACGAAGGAAAACGAAAGCGAGAAAAAAAAACCCCAAAGAAAAATGAGTACTCGCGGTTAAACTCTCACAACTCTCACATTCGCATTTCACATTGCTCTATACCGTTCACAAAGAGGACACTGTGAGAGTTTCATCTCTACTTATTTGGTCTCAGTCTCCACATTCAACTCAACTCAAACCAAAACTCAATCCAACTCAACTTGAAAAAAACCATATCCCTGGAAGAAAAAACGATCTGAATGAAAGACGAGAAAAATCCACACACAGAGCAACAACAATAACAACAGCAAACAACCAAACACATTACAATCATATAGTTAACGATAAGTTGTGTTTTGAGTTCTCACAAACAAAAACGGAGAGTTAGAGTTTTTACAGTTATCCTTTTTGTCAGAGATTCTCTCTCGTTCTATCCTCCACGTCTAGATTCTATCTGTATATTTCCCCTTTCCCCCTTCTTCTTTTGTTACAACTATTCTACAATCAAAACTAAAGCGGAAAGTGGTCTCTTCTATATACTGTATAAGTACTACTGACAAAATAAGGGGCTTGTGATTTTTTTTTTGTATTCAGTCTCAGTTTATTTTTCAACTTTGGATTAGGATTTGGATTGTCCAAAAAAAAAAAATCCTACACAAAACTTACCAAACGTCACGTCAGCATTACTGTACATTTTGTCAAATAAAAAAAAAAAAAGGAAAAGAGACTGAGACAAAAAAAAAAAAAAAATAGGGAAGAAGGGAAGTACAAAGTAGAAACTGGTGAGAGTTTTGTGATGTTCGTTCTGAAAACGGAAGACTAAGACTGTGGAACTGTGAAAAAGGATTCATCTTTGTAAAGTTGAGTTGAGTGTAAGTGTAAGAGAGGAAGAGAGAGAAAGTTGCAAGTTGAAGTGGTTCACCCACACACACACACACACACACACACACACACACACAGAAGAGACGACGACACACATATCTGAAGAATACACGGACGGCACATACTTTCTCTCCTAATGACTCCATTCATATTCATACTGGAGCTGTGGTGAAGAATAAAAAACCATCCAAGTAAGTATTACATATTATAACACAGACACACTTTCTCTATGAGTACATGCTAAATGGAAGAAATCCGACTCGAATTTTACCGTATTACATTACACACACTCTCGGCTGGTCATGTACACATTTAGACATAGACTGAGAGAAAAAGAATCTCCAGTACAATGTAAAGTCCAAATATCCACATGGTTGAAATGAAATATGAATAAATGGCAACTCCCTCTGTATTATTTCTATACACGAGGAACTCAAAGAGAAAGAGAGAAAGAAAGAGAAAGAGTATTTTGAGCAATGTCTTTTGTCTATTACAATGAGAACGAGAATGAATATGGATATGACAGACAGGACGGAGTTTCAATGGAGAGAACATTCTCGTGAATACCAACGAATAATGCGTATGAATATCAACCAACTGCTGGGAATGGAATAAGTAGCAGGCAGAGAGAGAGGCACACAAAAAATACAAGCACTCAACTTCCCTTTAAACACTATTTCTTTCCCTGCATTATACATTAAAACATTCCCAGCTTTTTTCTGGCACAAAAAAAAATATCCTACAGAGAAGCTTTAACTCTCGGCAGCCAGAACGGCATTTGAAACGGTTGTGTGGCTTTTCAAGCCCACGGTCACGGTATATATGTGTATAATAAATACTTATAACGATAAAGATAAAGAAAAAGACATTGGAAATGGGAGGTTTTATTCATATACTACAATATACGAAATCAAACTAAACGGTTTTTTACGTTCTTTACATATACGATTCCTCTTTGAAGTCGAAAATCCCACACATTTCCCTCAAATTCTGCATCATTTATTTATTTATAAAAATTTAATTTCCGAGTTTGATTTTCCCTCTTGAGCTTGTTTCCTTAACTTGAGAGAGTTCAGTTTTGACTTTCACTAGGAACAAGAAGAAGAAGAAAAAATGCAAAATTTTTTTTATCCTGTCTCGAATTCCCAAGTTGTTCCTGTTGGCTAGTTGTAAGCTGAATGGCTTTAGTGGCATTTTGATATTTTGGTGTTGTATTCTTTTTTTACTCCAGAATTTTTTTTTGTACTTGTATACGGAGAGACAGGAAAGAGAAGAAGGGAGTAGAAAGAAATCGCTTTTTTGTTTTGTTGTAAGTTGTAAGTTGTTGGTTGTTGGTTGTAAGCACTGCTACATTGACCCATTAATTATAGACTCGGATCTGGAATCTAGGGGGAAAAAAAACCCACATACACTTTTCACTTTCCCCAGTTTATATCAGTAGTTGCTCAGTGTGTAGTGTAGAGACTGATATACAGATAGATATAGATATTCCGTGTTGCGTAGGATGTAGACAGGAATAGAGAGTGAGAGTGGAGGAGAATTGTAGATTGTGCAGCCACAGACAGACACCAATGAAAAGGGAGCCGGATAAAAAAAACTACATAATAATGTATGGGAGTGTACGGATGGTGAAGGGAAGGGGAAGAGAGAGAAAGTACGAGACGGAGGAAGAGAGAAAGAGGAGAGAGAGAGAAAGAGAAAGTTAAGACTCTGGACATATGAAACAACTCATTTAAAATTTAGTTGAAAAAGCTGAGCGTAAAGTGTGTGATTACTGTCGTGAAGTGAAAGGAAGGGAAGGGTGCTGGCCGTAAACAGGAGACTCTTTCCCCCTCTCTCCTTTTCTCCCTCTCTCTCACTCTCTCTCTCTCTCTCTGGACTCGTACACCGTAGGATAGGAATTAAAACCGTCTCAATGCTTCCCATTTACTCGCCAACCCACAAAAAAAACACACACAGAATCCAATCAACTAGGATGGCAATTGGAGAAAACTTACAGTAAAATAAATTTATACCTTTTGTTCACACCGAACGAACCAACGAACCAACGAACCAACTAACGAACGAGAAGGAAAAAACCTCAAAATAAATGGAACATTGAACATTGAACGTGGTTCAGTTTCATTGAGACTCACATATTTTTTCTCAAGTCTCTCTCTCTCTCTCTCACCAGGTAAAAAAAATAAACTTCCAAAACATCTAACAGTAATAGGAGGAGAGAGAGAGAATCTTCTGTCTCTATATTTTTACCTTATGCGAGTTTTTCGTCTCGTCCTCGTTTTCATTCTCCATATCTAATTCTGATTCTATATAGATTTAACCATACGTTTTTGTTTTAGACTGAAGCTGTACTTCTTCTACTGCTGACATTCTCTGTATGAGAGTGCCGTACAATAGATTACAAAAAAAACTACATATCGTACAATATGGAGGGAATCCCGTCTGTAGTTTCCTCTCTACCTTCTTTTTTTTACCTTCCTCATCGCTATATACGTATGAATGGAAATGGAAATGGGGAAATGAAAGTTTCACATTTTATTTTATTCCTCTTCCTTTTCCCTTTCCTTTCACATTGACGATGTATTGAAAAAAAGGAGTGTTCCAAGGGAGACAGTTCATAATGAATCTCGTTTGACTTATTTCCTTTCCTCCTCTTTCTCTTTCTCTTGTTTCAGATTTCACCTCAGGTCTCATCTTCATCTTAAGTTTCATTAGCGTCCCCCCACTAAATCTCTCTCGCTCTAATATTAATTTTGTATAGTGAGCTGGGGGAAGGAAGGGAAATGAAAAGGAAAAGGAACGAATGTGTGTGATCATTTGGAAATCTCTGGTATCTCTTTATATTGTGTATCGACTACACATACCCATAACATACATGTTCGGGCTTAAATATGTAGAAAATATGTTGGATAAGGGAAATTTCCGTTCGTCTTCTCACCACATCCCCCAACGAAAGGAGACTGTCTTTCTAAATCTCATCTAATAACGTTCATTAAAAACTAACGGTTTGATTTCGGTTTCACGAGTGTGAGGTTTTTTCCAACTCGTTTCCCCCTCCCTTTTTTTTCTCCCTCTCTTTCTTCTTTATTTCCATCCATTCCGCCTGTACAATTCATGTCCCATTCTCCAGTCGAGTTTCGGAAAGTAGACACTTTGGGTGACTCAAAGTGTGTGTAGAATTAAATGGGTTTGAGAATGAAATAGCAAAAGTCGGCTGTTCAATTTGCTGGAATGAATGAAAGAGAGAGAGAGAGAAAGAGAAAGAGAAAAAGTGGCTGATAGTTTCCAAAGAATTCGATTCTTTCTCTTCCTATTTCTTTCTCTCGCTCTCTTTTCTGCCCTATTCAACATTTCATATTTGAAATGATGCGTTTTTTCTTTTTTTCTTTCCCATTTTCTATCCATTTTGACTTGCAAAAATCTCTCTAGTGATATTCCCATTTCCAATCGGTATATTCGTGAGGGCAGACTTTGTGGATATGTATATATGCAATGTGCATATGCAATTAGTTCCAGTGTCACTTATCGTTAACATTTTACTCTCTCTCTCTCTCCCTTCATTTCCGTCGTTTTACTCCGTTTATTCAATCGGCAGCTCTCTAAGTCAGACAATTTGAATGTTCAGAAAAATATCCCTGTTGGGAAATCTAACGGAAATTCATTTTTAATATCGTTGTGTATGCTAATAAAAAAGTGAAAAAAAATGAGACTGGATATCTTGGGAGAACAATTAAAAAATTACGGGATTTTTTGTCGTATTGATGAAAGAATTTCTGGTTGTTTAATTCCTTTTTCAAGGAACAAAAAAAAATGGGTACAATTTGATGGAAATTGGGAAAACACAAGGAATGAAATTTTGGTGTCGAGTTGTCCTAATGAAGGAAATCAAGTCGGGGGGCTGGAAGTTGATTCCTTTTATGTACAAGTCGAGAGTTTGGCTCGTTAGTATAGGTGAGAGAGAGAGAGAGGCAAGGAAAAGAAAAGGGGAAAGGAACAGATCCAGATCCAAAGTCAGAAATAGGAGGAAAAGATACACAGAGCTCGTAAAGCATGATGTAATGAAACCCAACATTAAAAGTCGTAAGGGAAAGAGAAAAGATACGGAGGAAGGAGGAAAGAAAACTAACAAGTCCGAGAATAAGTAAGTGAAAGTAAGTTAGAGAAAGTTAGAGAAATTGAAATGGTGGGAGTAGAGAGAAGGGGAAGGAGAGAGAGAGAGAGAGAAATGTTCCATTAGCTATTAGCCTGGAAATCTACAATGCCAATAAGTCCTCACCGTGTGGTTCTTCGTTAAGACAGTCTTAATTAATTCCACTGAAATTTACGGAAAGTGAGTAAAACAAAAACTCACAATGCGAAGGAGGACTCAGGAAGTGCCCCAAGCTAGATTCCCTCCCCCCCATTTTCCTCTATATGTACGTATGCATGGATTTCTTAAGGCTGTCCTGTCCTTAAAAGGGCCCTCTTGAATATCAAAACCTTGTTGGTTTTTTCCATGATTGGCATTGGCTCTCGTCCCCTGCTGAGTGAGTACGTGAGCGTGTCCTCCACATTTCGAGCTGTGAGTTTGAGTTTGAGTTTAACTTTCCCCTTCTACACGATACATTTTCTACATCCTTTTTCCCTTCCGGCCTATTTTCTTTCTCTCTCTCTCTCCTTTGTCATCTCCCCCTTGTAATTCCATTCTTTCTCACAGCTACAACTCCTCGATTCGCAATTTCTCCTTGAAAAACTATCCAAATTTTAGAATTAGAATTCGGAATCATCTTGAGAGTTGAGCATTTAATATTCCCATGTACCGTTCCTTCACTAACTAAATTCATAGTTGTCCTTCCCTAGAAATATGAATATGAAACAGCTTCAAATCCAGTTAAAATGATGACTGCTGTATATTTTACTACGGTCTATAATACTGAAGCTCCACATTCTCTAGTACTTGCATGTAATATTTTTTTTTTTGTGAATTCACAAAATGTACTCGAGTCCACAAGATGGATTACAGCATATATTTGAATTTTTTTTCATCAACGCAAAAAATGGGGGCGCGCAAGATGTTCAATTTTACACAAGTTGGAATTCAGCAGACTCCACATCTCAAACGAACTGATCTTACAGAGAAAGTAAGAAAGAAAGAAAGAACGAGCAATGGAGTGAAGAGAGAATGGAAATTCGAATATACGCAAACGAAAACGAAAACGAATGTGAATTCAAATTTAAATTCAGTTATTGCAGTACATACCAAAAAGTTTAGTACATTGAGGCTTCCGTCTCCCTCCTTCTCCCTCCTGTCTATATCTATTCATATTTTATTTTCTAGTTGCGAGAGCTCTCATTCTCTCTCTCTCTGTCTCTCTTTCTCTCTCATTGCATAAAAATTACATTACATTAGACACTTTTTCATGGCATTTCATTGCCTTTGATGAGGATGGTGATTACTTTTTAGAATGATGATGACGTTCTCTCTTTTTTCTTCTTTCTTTTTCTCTTTCTCTATTTTCTCCATTTTCTCCTGTTCCCCATGTATAAATGAGGAAATTACTCTGCAAGCAGCATTTTGTCCAATGTTTCTCATTCTCTTTCTTGCGCTGTCCCTTGTTTCAACATTCCCAGTTCATCCGTCTCTGTATAATGGTATAATGGGAGAGAATGTGTGGTGTGTGTACGATATGTGTGTGTGCGTGTTGGTATTAAAAACATGTACATCCTCCTCTCTTGTCTATTGGTTTAGTTTGTGTTTAAGTAGAGATAACAGATACAAAATGTACACACACACACACACACACTCCTCTCTTGAGCATCCTGTTAAATTTTTATCTGTCTGAAAAGCGAGCGTAAATATGTAATAGTGTTTACATTAAATCGATCTTCCTGGGAAACTTCTCGTTCCTCCGTTCCACTCAAGTACCAAAGCAAGCTCCTCGTTCTCCTGATAGTTGTACTCGTTCCAAGTCCTGCTCCACTATCACTATAATACTATTTTGGGTTTTAGGGCGAATAGAGAATGAAGGAGAGAGAAAGAAAGAAAGAGAAAGAGAGAGAGACTGAAGGGAAAAAAATTGATGCTCCAGTTTCTCCAGTAACTCTACAGAGACGGCACTCGACGACCTATCCAAATCATCCAAAGATAGTTTCAGGTTTAGTTGACGCTTATAGGAAAAGTTTCTCTCTCTTCCTTGCTCTCTTTCATTTTGGTTTTGGTTTTAGGTTTTTTTTTTTTTTGGTCATGTTTTATCTGGGAAGGAAAATGAGAGGAGAAGAACCCCTTGGAAAAGTGTAAATATAGTAAATTCATTTAATATTAACTGTGGGTCTAACAAATTATGAGACTATACAAGTACAAGTACAAGGACAAGTACAAGGAATGTATATGGGAAGGGTGACTTGGGAAAAGTACGAGATGGGGAATGTCAACGGATTTTCTAGTTGTAGATGGTACATCCTGGGCCGTATCATGATGATGACTGAGTAGTGAGGAGTTTCCCAAAACCCACACAAATTTTTCCAGCTGAGCATATGTATGTATAGCCAAGAAAATCCGTATAAAATATAGAGAGAAAGAGAGAGAGAGAGAGAAGGAAGGAAGGAAGGAAGGCGAGTGCGGAGCTTCAAGTGAGCAGCCATGGGAGGACTGATAGGAGGGAAATGCGTAAATACACATACACATACAGATGCATATGTATGTTGTATGTGTGACAGTATATACATACCTACATATGTGCTATGTGATCTTGAGAGAGCGAGTGAAAGACAGGGAGAGAGAGAAAGAGAGAGGGGGGACATGGTAAATAAATGTGCGGTTATCCTCAATGTTCAATCGGTAGAGGAGGAGGATGAAGGCTCAAGAGGCTCCTAAACTCGATGGAGACTTTTACTTTGAGAAATATCTATATTTTATATGGACTTTGCGCTTGTATGTATGTGTATTTTGGGAGCTGTAGTTGTAGACTGTGTGTGTGTGTGTGGTGTGTGTATTTATGTATGTAGTTTGGTAGATTTGTTTGAGCGTAGATTACGAAATCTCTCACTAAGACTATTTTATGTTGCTTTCACTCTCGGGATTAAAAAGTGCTTCTTGTGGCTTCCGCCTTGCGGGGGATGAGACTCAGAGACGAGAGAAATTATATGTGTACTGTACATAGCGTTTCTCCTTTTACGTACGTACGTACGTTTGTACATATGTAAGTGTCGTATCGTATCGTATGGGGGTCATTGCGACAATCCCGACAGACAAAGATGCGTCGTTTCATCTCGCCCTTTCTCCGTCTTTTCCTTCTTATTCCTCCTCTTTTCTCATCCGTACACAGGACACAGATGAATAACAACAAATAACAAACTACAAACTACGTCTACGTACTACATTCAACCATTCTAATGAAAATTATTCTATCTATAATACAGATTTTAATGTGGTTTTTTTTTCTTTGAGGTTCAAGGCGTAATGTAATGATTGTTTTATGTGGACTGTTTAATCTCGAGCAATCATAAAATTTGAGAGCGATTGCAAGATAAGAAAAGTACTTAATTCCCATTTTTTTGGCTACAAGCTACTGATAACTCAAAGACTCAGACTCAAAATTCGCTCTGTAGAAAAGAAAACCAAAGGGAAATGTTGGTTTTTCTATACAAATCCAGACGGATGTTTCATAAGAGTTGTTCTCAAATGGAGAAGTAAATAAGGATTGTCAAAGGGTTGACAGGAATCAAGGGGAATAAGCAAAAACATGGAGACAAAAAAGGAGCAACTGCAACCAAGCATGAAAATATTATTGTTATTGACTGTCTCCTCTGTGCATTCGTTCCGGCATTTGCTAGAAGAATTAAAAGATCAAAACGGGAAAATAAGAAAGAAGGGGATCTGAGAGTCTTATTGAGCTGATAAAAAGAAAGCTAGTATCAGATGCGTAACGAGACTCAACATGCTATTATTTTTGTCCTTTTGGCATTCGGATGACAAAAAATAAACACAGGATTTCCCGAGATTCTTTTGAGTCAGGGTAGATTTCTATTTTCCTCTTTTAGCTAATCTGTCTCTATATTCTCTATCCGTTGGGAATATCCAGATCAAACGAGTAAAAATGCCGGAGCAACAAATGAATTCTCACAGACCTTTGACTCCTTTGAAAAGTCAAAGTTTGTCGATGAGGAATAATCTCGAGTCGAGAGAGAGAGAGAGAAAGAGAGAGAGAGAGGAGTTCCCAATGCGTTTCCGACTTTGAAATCCCTCATCAAAGGTAAATCCCAAACTCCATGCAAATGCAAATGCAAACACAAAATTCAAAATACGAATGCTCAAACTCCCAGTCCAGAATTTCTCCTTTCTATGCATTTCTATGAATTTCTCCCCTTTTCATTGTGCTGATCGTGAGTTTAGTTGAGAAACTGCAGCTTTGATTTTAATACTCGTTCTCATTTCAAGTATATATACGAAGGAACAAGCAAGTTGGGCTGATGATCTAGTGTTCTCTATGAATTGTTCGCTTCGTAGGGAAACGTAAATAGTACTTTGTTCTTGGAATAGAATTGGGAAAGCCATGGGAAAAAAAGAATATTTCCAAACTTTTTTCCCGTCTCGAGCGAGTCTGGACAAGGCAAGAGAAAGAGAGAGAAAGAGAGAGAGAGATTTCTCAATGAAACGACTTGAAACCAGGAACTAATTTAAACGATTCTCAAACTCCTTGGTACTTTGTACTCTGTATTCCGAAATAGTTGTAGTCTGCTGCTGTTGTGTGTGTTTTCCTTTCGCCCAACCACCAACCACAAATCACCTCCACCTCAGTAAAATGAGACTTTCCGCCCTCTCTTTGTTTCTGATTTTTCTATTGTACAGTGTGTGTGTGTGCGTGCATTCATCAGTACTGACGTCAGTTCTCTCAAAGTTTACTTTTTTGTTTTGGTTGTACACGGAATTTGTTGTTGTCGGACTAGGAAATTATTTATTCAATGTTTTCTTCAAAAAAAAAATCATTTAATTGCTTCGTCGAACTCGAACCTCACAAGTCACGTCTCGACAATCGATCTTTTGGCAATGGTTTTATGTGAAATCGAGTTTGTAATGATCATACGTAAGATATTCTGGAATGTCTCTGTGGATTTTGGATAAATGAATTGAATTACAATTGAATGATTTCCCTACCCAACAAGTTCTCTGTAAAGCATTCTATGATTTGTTGCACATGATTTAACCGATAGTACCTGTGCTTGTAAATACACACATTATCTGTATAATGATTTCTCATATTTTCTACCGAGGCTATAAATATCCACAAATACGAAATGAACCACCACCAACGATATGGCGTAATTATTTCTCAGATTTCATACTTGTTTGTACCTGAACCATGGAATCGAGTCCATTTCCTGGATTTATTTTCTCAATTCAAGAATCCGGATTCCGGAATCGTTTTAGTATCGAATGAATTTAATATTTTATTTATTTATTCATTTTATTTCATTGTGTGCGCAATATATCTTACATGAGGATGATTTCCAATTGATTATCATCCTGATTGGTTGGAGAAATGATGTCCTATTTCAACCCTGCGGTATCCACATAAAATAATGATGAACACGAGAAATGTTGACATTCGGCATTTGGCCTCAAACTCATTTTTTTAATGCAATAAATTACGAATGAAGGAAGAAATTGGAGGGATAAATAATAAATTGAATTCGTCCTTTTGTCATTCCTCATTCCGCACATTCCCTTGGAGAACACGGAGCGCTTTAATTTTAGAAATATAATTACACACTCAAATGATTTTGATTGAGAAATAATAATAATTATTTCAAAACAATTTCCATATCAAACTGCAGAGAAATGTTATGCTTGCTTTCCTTTTCTTTTCTTTTCTTTCTCATCATCGACAGGGAGCTGAAAGCTTTACGAAATTCGGTTATTTTATACTGTGGGAAAGCAATTGAGTTTTAAGTCATTTCCCTCCTGCTTTCACACTTACACATACCGCATGTACTGTCATAGAACCCCACTTCCTATAGAACTCTACGGGTTGTATAAGATTTTACGATACAATCCCCCGGGGGTTCTATTACAGTATATACGGTAGCTAACATGTCGCAAGCCATTCCTGTTATTATTTAGTAATTGCAAATATGGTTTCTCCATGTTTTCCAAATGAGTTCCCTGAGAAATCTGGTGTCTGTAGGAAATCCTTTTTTTTTTTGAGACCACGAGAAAAACTTTCATGACAATTCAATTAAATAATAATATGAGGGATTGAAGGAAAACTTGTGTAAGAAAAAATTCCGAGAAATGAAAATTCACAAAGGGAAAGTGGAAAGTTCATGTGTGTGTGTGTGAACAACTTTAGGAATGAATTCAATTTTTCCACAGAGATATTTGATGACAATTGAGGTCGAGATTGAGTGAGGATTAAATAGTACGTGTGTCGGCATGATCTTGAATGCCTAAAAAAAAGAGAGGATCATTTGAGTGAAAGTAATGTAATGCTCCCTCTTTACCTTCCATTTCCGCTTCCACACTGTAACAGAACAGAGAGTTTCATTTTTTTGCACGTTTCCTTGAAAAAAAAAAATCAAAAGAGAAAGAGAAAAACATGACGGCAACCTGAGTTTTCATTTTTTTTATACATGTATAAAAAAAATGAAGAGCGTCAATCGTGAATCGAGATTTGAGAGTCTGAGTCGAGACCCAGAAAAAAAAACATCTTTGTCCTCTTTTCCCTTCTCGGTTTCATACACTTGGACTTGTGACTCTTTACACAGGGATGACGAAGAGAACGAGGACGACGACGGGGGAACGGTAACGCATATGTAACCGAGATAAGATTCTCTCTCTATAATATTTCTACGGCGTTTCTCTTTTGTCGGCAAATTCAATGCTCTTCAATGCATTCCAAGTCTGTTGCCTACATTTTTTTTCGTCCAGAAGAAAAAAAAAGTATAGAAAACACATATATGAAATGGAATATTTTTCATATTTTTCATATTTTTATTCCATCTCTGCCCCTGCCCCGTATCCATATCTTTATATACGATACAAATAGAAATAGAAGATACACGTGGGGTTTTTGTATAAACAGGGAAACTAAAACTATATATACCAATCTCAGTCTCCATTTTCTGTTGACTAAAACTGCATACATGTACCTATGCACATGTACAATATTTCTATGCAAGTATGTTTTCACTCGCGAACTTTTCAGTAACGTATATTCCGTATGTCCGTATTTGTACCATATTTCTATCAGTATGTTGTGCAAACTGGGAACTGACAAATATATAAAAAAAAGTATGAAAATGAAAAATCCCATTTCTCAAACATACTTTCATTTCTGTCCGATAAGAAAAATCTCTCATTCTTCTCGGCTCCTTGACTATGATCTTTTTCCTTCACATTTAACATATGTACATACATCAAGCCTTAACATTCAACATTGCTCCCCCTCTTTTTTTTACTTTACTTTACTTTACTATCAAGTTGAAAATCTGAGAATCCAAACTCAAAGGGCTTTTTGTTCAATACACAAATGTGAAGAGATTTCCATTAGCCTCCAAACTCAATGGATCTTCCGTTAAATGTGTAAAAACAACCCAAGTTTGTCTGATATTTATGAATGAATTCAAATCACACCTGGAATCTGTTGGCTCTTCATCCACATCTGTACAGACAGTGAAAAAAACACACCCAGAAAAAGAACACACTTTCCATTCATTTAACCGTCACCGTCATCATTACGGTCACAGTTAACTTCCAAATTGTACCATTATTGAGTCAGTTAAACCCGCCTTGAAGCAATCAACAAGAACAAGGCGTCTCGCTCTCCTTCCTATTTCCTACTTTATCCTGTCTATCACGTCCTATTCGAACCTTTAAAAAAAAACTATGCCCGTATTTGTGTGCAGAAATATCTTCCTTTTTCCCGAGTCCCAACTCCCAGTTTAATCGTTCAATTAGATTTTAGCCTGAAAAAGGCAAGGGAAATGGGAGTAATCCCCCAAACGAACCATCATATCAGTGAAGAACAATTAGTTTTTCAATTCCTTTCCTTCTTCATCGTCTTCTTCGTCATCACCTTCTTCCGTTTCATTGCAATATCCATATACAGATAGTTGTACCTTTTGTGGTTATCTTTCTCTCTCTCATCAGTTCAATCCTATATAGGAAAGAGAGGGGGGAAAAGCTCAGATATCCGTTACCCATGTACACAATAGAAAGTAGAGTATGAGGACGAACTCGACGAATTCTCATGGAATTTCTCCCAGTGCAAAGACTTGGCAGACATTAAGCTTGTGGAAGAAAAGAAGCAGGGAAAAAGGGAATGATAATGCATCCAACTAACAAGCTATCATGACACGGTAGTCAACCTCTAAGCAAATCCCTTGACTCTCTCCAACTCTCAACTACTAACAATAAGTAGCCACACATTGTATGCACGTACATACAGATACAGATACGGAGAAGGAATGAAATCAATTAAATTGAATCAGTTCTCCTTTATCTGTGCAACGTATTTTGTACTTTTACTTTTATGTACCTTACAGTCTAGAATTTGCCACATGCTCCAATTTTTGCAGAACAATAATAATAATTCTTCTCTATCACGACGCTCCTCCCCATTAAAAGAGCGTTTGACTGTATGAACATATGGAGAATTGAGACGTGGGCTAGTTTGACTTTGTCTCCGTTTACATGTGGACACGTGGAAATAAAAAAAAAACTGGAGTCGGGAAACTTTAAACATATGTACATATGTACATACATACGAGATGGATAGATAATTCAATATTATTACGTCAATTTGTGTGTTTATATATTTGGGTTTGGGTTTTGTATTTGTGCTTTGGAGTTTGGAGCTTTGAGCTTTGAGCTCACTTGTTCCTTGTTCCTTGGTTTTGGTTTTCATTTTGCTTTTGCTTTTGCTTTTGCTTTTGATTTGGATTTAGAGCATGAGCCGCCGAAAATGTCTCTCTGTTGTCGTCCTCAGTCCTCTGTTTGCATATCGTGTACAGATAGAAACATGAGCTAATTTGGGGATTTAGTTTTCACATTTTACATACTCAAATTTGGATTATGTAAGTGCAGAGTGATGGAAGGGGAAAAGGAACACGGACTCTGTTTAAAAGCCAGTCTCTCTTTAAAAGCCAGACAGATAAACAAACGAGATTTCCCTCTGACTTCCATTCAAAAGCAAATAACCTCATTAAATATTATTGGCAGGAAACCCACAAACATATCCAACCAACCAACCAACGAATGAATGAATGAATGAATGTACATATACGTACATACATTTTACACTCTACCAGCTTCAAAAGATTACCTACGGATCAGAAACGTAGAATAACATAACACTCACATGAAAAACATGTATGCATAACTATAATATTTATGTACTCTGACATTTAGACTAAGTAATCGTAAATACAAAAGTACGATAGGAAAGTTGGAAAGTACGGACATTCGCTATATATGAATCCTATGGACTCTGAACAAACGAATTGGGAATGAATATATAAAATAAATCTGTATTGACTTGACTCACCTTGAGCTCCACACATAAAATAATTGCCCAAATTCTGTAGGATTACCAAATTTTGTAGCTACCGGTAGCCACTCGGTGGTAAAGGGTAAAATCCTCATTGTGCATTATCGTACGTATATATAGATACGATATGTATGTGTGCATGTACTTATGTGTAGTCCGTGGTTATCTCATTGATACTACTCAACTAATGCGCTTATGCACATACACATGGAGTACAGAATATGAACAGATACTTACGTGTAGTGTCTGTAGTGTATTGTTTTCATTGACTTTGTGCGGGGATCTCAATGCAATTCCAAGATAATCACAATACACACTTGGTCGTAATATTATTAGTCATCCAGCTCACACTCTCACTTTCTAAATCCAAATATATTCCCTCAGTCATCCTCATATTAATTTGGCTAATTGAATCATTCGCCTCAATTCTCAATTGGATTTGATTTGAATCCCATCTGCCAAAGTCCCATTTCACATTTCACATGTACAATTACGAATTACGAATTTCAGATTCCGGATTCTGCATTGGGAATTACAATGGCAAATTTCGGATCGTGAGGATATTGAATATTTGGCCAAAATCATTTAATACAATTCTACGTAGTTGAACTTTAAAGTAGTCTCGAATATTCCTTTATTCGTTTATACTAATTGATCATTAATCTTTATGTACGTCGAGGAGTCCGAGATTATGAGATTTTTTTTTTTTTTTGCAAACTCCTACAGATAAAGTAGATTACGTACGACTCAGCTTGACTGTTTGACTGTGTGACTACAAATACTGATGATTTTCCATTGAATTCTTCTCTTAATTCTTCAAAATGACCAGATTCCATAATCTAAAAAGAGTGCAGAGTGTTTCCCTTCTGCACTCTTCCAGCCGGAGTTATCCAGCAGCTCCCTTCCTTTTTTAATTACAAGAAGAGACAGGAGAAAGTACATACGTACGATATCGTATGTTGACGGGAAGAGAATAATACTGGCAATTAGATTGTTCTTCTCCGTCTGTTAGTTCTATCTGTTGGAATGATGGAGCTTCCGTTGTAAATGGGTCACAGATGACCAGTGAGTAAATACAATTAAAATAAAGGGGAGCTCACTGTTCGACTGTCGAGTTTGAAAGTTTCTCTTGCTCCCCTCCTCCTCATGTTGATTTGTCAATTGGGCGGGGGGAAATAAAATGGAAATAAATGTGTGTGTGAATGTGTTCAATATCCAAGCTCAATACTCATCCTCAAGCTCTATATTTAAAACTACAAACCGTCACAGAAAATAATTGGGAGTGTAAACATATGGAAAATGATGACACACGCACATGAAACTTCCCATGCGCAATATAAATCTATAAATATAAATTATACAATATCAGAATACCAGTCATAAAATGTAGACAGTTTGTGTTGTGTGTGTGTGTGTGTGTGTGTGTATTTGTATTTAAGTGGATTTGATTGAAAAATATTCATTTGATTACACATGATAAATTTCCGTAATGGTAATACAGATAGTAATGATTGGATGATGAATATTGATTACATGTCTCTGTATTTGCAGGTTGTTTATCGAGAGACGGAGAAGTGAAACGAGAGCTGAGCTGATTTTCTTCCTGCTGCTGCTGCTGCTGCTTCTGTGTGCTGTTGTTACCGAGTTAACAAGTCGTCGTTGGCTCACTTTACTTGCCATCCAGTAATCGTATCACTTGGGAAAGTGTAGATAGGAAATCGATTGAGAAACTCACACTCGCTCGCTCACTCACACTCACACATTTGACGGGGGACTTGGGATTTGGAAAACGTGAACGAACGTCTTTGTGTATTTTCTGCAGCTCTCCAGCTGGAGAAAGTGGAATATAAAGAGTACATAGAAACTCTCTGCCATTTCTACAGACTGTGTGATTACATATTATATCTGACCGAGAAATTTCCATACTCAAAGCAGAGTTACTTTGACTTGGAATTCCGAAATCCGAAATCCGAAATTCGGAGAATTAAATTTAAATTCCTGTCTGTAAACTCACACTCGTCATATTCCAATTCCAAGGAGAAGGAGACGGAAAAAAGGAGGGAGGGAGACGGAGAAAATCCGAAGAAGGAAATCAAGAAGAGGATCAATTCAATTATTAGATGATGGTGGATCATCAAAGGGGATTGCTAGTGAAGGGAAGTGGTGTTTGCCTCTTGTGGCTTGTGATAATTGTGTGTGGGAATAAAGGGAGTGAAATTAAGGCTGGACATGAGAATGGTCACGGGAGTGGGATTCATCCGCATCCTCACATTCAGTCACTGGGAAATGTCACTGTCCTCGCTGGACAACGTGGGGAGCTCGCCTGCGTCGTCAAGAACCTTGCAAACTACTCGGTGAGTTCGCTTCTTCAGTTTCATTTTTTTTTTTTTTTACACATTGACATATATTTTGTGGCCAAAACGTTGTTTGGCAATTTTCCATTTTTCAAAACAGCCTGCTTCTTTTGTATTCTACTCTGTACATTTTCAAGTCCACGTTTTGACAAGTTTAAAATGAAAACATTGTCTGATACGATACTAAGATTTTTTGATAAGGAACTTGATATTGGCAAGATTCAGATGATTGAACTGTATTTATTGAACTGTATTTATTTAAGAAGATGAGAATTATGCAAACAGTCGGAATGAACGAATAAAAATGTGGGGCAAAGGGATTTATTAAGCGATGTTGAATGCATTTAAATTCAAATCCAATTCAAAGCATACAAGTAAGCATTGAATGCATCGTGAGTACATATTTCTCTGCTCAGTATTCAGTTCCAGAACTGAGTACAATTCCCTCAATCTCTACATCATTTCTTTATTGACGTGCTGTATTTTTCTTGGAAGTGGGAAATGCAGTTTCTTCAACCATATAATAATTAGGTTTTTGAACCAACGAGAGAAATTCCGAATTCTGAAACATATAGGAGAAAAGTAAAGAGAGGGAAAAAAACTTTCCGATCTATCGCCACATTTTACAGACAGTCACGTCTGAAAGAAAAGACTTGCATCGGATCATATCAAATGTAGTTTTGTCTTTTCTCTCCAATTTTATCATCTCGCCCTACCCGAATATTCAACCCAAATGCATAATTTCATACAGAGCGTTGAATGATGTGAAATAATGTGAAGGAAGGATTTCCTCTGTTCTTTTTTGTAGCTTCAACAAATCCAGAGCTGGAAATGTCATGTGAATGTTAAAACATGATTTGAAATTGCAATTGCATTACTTTTGAATTTTATTATCAACTCCTGACGATTCAAGCTCTATCTGCGTTTGTAAATATAAGTACAGACTCTGAATACAATTATTTTAGCTTCTTCCCCAACAAATTCCTTTGAATTGAGAGTTTCGGTCCAAAGAATGTCAACAAATTCCCAGTTTCCTCCCTTTTACATCCATTTTCTTTTGTCCTTGTCTCTACAGAGATAGAAATGTTTTGTAGTGGGTGCAGCTAAATCTACATCAAGCACGTCCAATTACTTTCACCATTTGAAAAAACAAGCTTGGACTTTGTTTTTTTTTACGTTCATAATTAAATCAAAAACTTTCTCCATGGCTTCATTGCGCTATGTGGGATTCATACTGGAGAAAACAGATAAAAAGTATTCGTACATTTTCGCTCGAGTACAACTCCGTTTTTTCAAGGACAAGGGCAAGGGAATTTCGAATCTTTTTTGTGTGTGTTGAAATATGTACTGCCATGAAAGTCGAGAAGGATAAGAAAAAACACACTGAACTCTGTACTTTTACGTTACTTTAGTCAAGCTCAAGTCATGAACTAATCTTTGGAAATGAAAATCTATTCATTCTCCTTTCTCGTCCATGAATATTTGATTTTTTTTTGCAGAGGGCTTCCGAAAAAATTCGATTCTGTCTACCAAAACTGTTTTTTTTTCTCTCTTTCTCTCTGATTTTTTTCTCTGTGGACGTTGACCTGAACAATTCTCCTCTGGGTTTCCTTTTACTGCATGCAGACTGAAAGCTGGAGAAGAGAGATAAAGATGTGGATGTGGATGCGAGGGGGAATAGGCCAAAAAGTCAATGTTGGATATGAATGAAATGAAAACAATATTGGCAGAGGAGAAAGTTGGAGTTTGGACTGTGTGTTAAATTTGGAGTTAATCCAACCCAAAGAATTTACAGTTTGGAATTGGGAAAAGATTTGAATTCTGAGGGACTTTGTCAAAAAAAAAAAACAGGGAAAGCCGACGAGAGAGAGAGAGAGAGAAAAAAAATCTGATAAATGATAAAGTTTTGGGTTGCGACCAGTAGAATTGGAGAAAATTACTTGGGTCATTAGTTGCTCGGGTTTGGATGACAGCCAAGAGATTTTCCTCTTCAATCTCTCTTTTATGAATAATATATTCGGAACAATGAATAAATTTTGTAATAGTCCACCCAAAAACCTAACCAACTCTCAAAATCTCAGTCGGCTTCCCAATGGCTATCAAATCCAAAAAAGGTTTCTTCTTTTCCTTCTATGTCTATACAGAAATATAGATCCGCTTCACGTTTCATTTTAGCAAAGTCAGACAAGGACAAGAGAAATTGTTATCGATCTCTTGATTCAGCTGATTTGAGACAGGAAAAAAAAACAATCGTCTGCAAATTGAACAACGTTTGTATATGTACGGGGGAAAAAAAGAGTCAAAGAAAAAATTAGAATGGTCGGAATTTGCGGAATTAGGAATGGCTTTTAAGGAACAAATGATGGAACATTTTTTTTGTTTTAGATTTTCAGATTATTTTAGATCTACAGAGATTTCCCTATCGCATGTTCATATGAAAATAGGCGGATTTAATGCACACAACTCAACACCCAGCAGTGTGAGCAGTACATTAACAAACAGCTCCTCGTCCACTCGATAGCCAACCACACATTTTGGATTTTAAATGTATAAAAACTCGTAAAATTAGCCACATTTTTAATAACCATAATGGAAATGGCTCAATTGCTACAAGACACGCAATTCCCAATGTAAATGTGCAATTTCCCAAACCCAAACCCAAGCAACCAAAACCAAAAACAAAAAAAAACATCTTAAAAACCCCAAACTTTGTCCGAATTTCCTTAGAGCAAAAGTCGACGTTAATGCACCACCGAAAACATTACATGTAGAAAATCTGAATCTGAATTAGACATAAGTAATAAGAATTTGAAGTCCATGTTTTTTTATTTAGACCACACCCCAGAGTGGCAAATAATATCACAGATTTTCTCCTGCAAATACTTTGTTATACGAAATCGATATGGATCTTGAAGTGAGTGTGAAAGTGCTCCAAACTCCAAGCTCAAGTCTAGAGTTTAAATTACACTCTTTTTAGAGGGGAAAATGATTTCAAGCTCAAAAACAAAAAAAAGAGAAGGAAAACCGAGAATTTTCGTTTGCAATTGGGGGGAAAAAAATGGGTTCCCAAAATAATTCTTTGCGCGAGTAATAAGTCAGTTTTATGAGACATCCGAAAGAATGACTACGCAGTTTGAGACGATAATTCTTGAGAGTCTCCTCGACTAGGAAGGGAATGGAGTCTCCATGTGTATGTGTGTGTGCGTGGAAGGAAGAGATAATGAATTTCCGGAGACTTTTCCATGTATGATTTCAAGGAAATATGTCTCCAACTTCCTGAATTACCATATCGAAATCCAGGACAGCTTGCAACATACTCAACCTCCACCAGACTGACTGAGAGAGAGTGAAAGTGAAAGTGAGAGGGAAAGTGAGAGTGAAAGTACGCATGAGGAAAGCTCCAAAGTATGAATGATGAACTTCATTTCCTTAGGATTCGCTTTCTCATTCTGATTCTGATTCTAATTTTGACTTTGACTCTGATTTCGATTCCGATGATGAATTCTGGGTTGAATCCTACTCTTTTCTCTCCCTCACACATACACACACACACACATATCTAAATTTGAGAAAGAGAAAACTAAATATGCGAATGTACTAACAACGAGAGGAATCGGAGCAGTTGGAAATCTCAAACGTTTCTCTCAACTAGTGCCTCTGTATTCACCATATGTGGAAAGGAGACGAAGGAGAAAGCCTGGGAGGCTTTGACCGCCTTTCAACTTCCGCACGAGACTCTCTCTCCCTCTCTCTCTCTCTCACACACACACAAATGGAGAAAGTCAAAGTAAAACGAGGGAGAGGATTTCGACTTGACTGTTGAAAGGATGACGTTTATAAAGGAGGGAGTCAAGTATGTATGAGAAAGTGGAGGGAAACTATATGTAGAGGAATGATGACACGGATTCTGACTGACTGACTGACTTGACTACAACTTGTGAGATTGTAATTGAGACTCATCTTGATCATCTTCAGGCGAGCTCTTTTATAGCCACCTACATTAATAATTTCACTTGGCTCGAGAGAGAGAGAGAGAGAGAGAGAGAGAGAGAGAGAAAGGGAGAGACGGAGAGAGAGAGAGAGAGACAGGGTGACGGGTAGGTCTAGTATTTCCCTGTCTACATTCTCCATTTCATGGGCGGGAATGAAATGATGATGATGCCTACATAAATTTAATATAATCGGGATATACACGACAGATATTAAAATCACAATGAGTCTACATTTATGCTATGCAGACACAAGACTCTTGAGTGTAGACGCCTCAATTGAGTGTGAGGAAATTTCCTTTTGCCTTCCCTCCGATTGTGTGTAGACTGTAGAGAGTAGAGAGTGAGCAGCATCAACTCTCTTTTCATTCCAACTTCCTTTGATGGAAGCACCGGAGCTGGAGAAAGAGAAGAGAAGGAGAGAGAGAGAGCAACTGAATTCTTTGCTATCGTATACATATTACCAATTATCACAAAAGCACCACAAAAGTTCAGAATCCGACCTGTTCAATTACCTGACAGTAACTACAAACAAAACTCCGTTCTCTTTACACTTTTTGTCCTTTGTGTACTCGTATGTATATGCTGCATACAGTCGAGACTACAGAGAATTGAGTATACTACATACTACATGGAACTACATGCATATGTGGATAATAAATTGGGAATTTTGAATAGTTGGACACACTCAAACTGGAGGAGGTTGGAATAAAAGACAGACCTTTGTTTAGTGAACCATTTCATTAGTCAAAGCTCCTTTTAACAATCAACAACTTTTCTTAGTCCTTTGTACTTTTCTTCTTATTTATTCATTTTGCCCAAGCATGTTTTATTTACCTCCTCATTGATGAAAATCAGAATCAACATCAGCAAGAAGACATAACAAAATCCCAACTGTCTCTTTCCTATCCCTCTTTCTCCCTTTCTCTTTGCTCTTTCTCCACTTGTTCTTTTCTTCTCTTTGACGTTCAGTCTCTCATTCTCATTCCAGCTTTGAGTTTGCCAGCAAAGCGGGCAATTTGTTGATTAGGAATTCAAATGAGAAACGAGATCGCCTTGTTCTCCTTCCCAAAGGAAAGTCCTTCATTGAAAATTCGACACGACCCCAAAAGGTTTACCTGGAACAACAACAATAATTAATTAATTAGTTTTCTCCACCAACCAATCAGACTAATTAACAAACAGCCGATGGCTTCATCATTAAAACTCTCCCTCAGATCATTTCAAAATATTTAATTCTCAATTCTAGCGCTGAGCTTAAAATCAAATGGTAAATGAGGAATGGGATAAAGGCCATGGAACATTATCCTTTGAGTGTAGGAATTACAATGTGAAAATAATGACAATGATGAGGGTTTATCGATGGCGGATCTCGTTTGGAAGAGTAAATACATAAAATGAATGACAATCAGGTGAAGGAGAACTTGTCCCGTCCAAAAACGAGCTGAATACTTAATATTGCTCAAGCAAATTACGATTGCTTCCCCGGGTGCTCCATTGTTTCGACCTCTCCATCCATGTCCCAAATGACGTCATGTGTTTGTATATTAGTGTGTGTGTGTGTGTGTTTGTGTTTGTTTGTATTTGAAGGTACATATTAGCGGGGGGATTATGGATATTGAAACATCGAATATCTGAATTTTGGAGTTTTGGAATTTCCATTCCCATTGAGACTGATTGTGAGTCTGTTCACACTTCTAGAGAAAGAGGTTATGAATGCGTGGAACGAAGGATGAGAGAGGGAGAGAAAGAAAGGGAGAGTAATCCATCATTGTCAACAAGCCTCACTGACATTATCTTTGGGTAGTCGGAGCTTAGGTAATAAGCTTTGGATAATGACCTGTCAGTAAGCTCTATGACTGATACAACCAATCTGCATTATATTTTCACCATTTCTCTCCTCTTTCCTCTTTTCTCCTCCCTGACTCTCATGAGCGTGTTTCCATGTCCGAATCCACAATCAAATGGTAACAACAAAGAGTCAGCAGGAGAGAGAGAGAAAGAGAGAAAAGAAATGAGAGTGAGAGAGAGGGATATTTTGGTGATAAATTAAGCGCAGCTCCATGATAACACCTGTATTTCCTTTTTATTTCCCCCTCTCTCCTTCTCTCTCTGTATACTCTCTCATACAAAACTAGCTAGCCATTTTCAAACCTTTAGTCATATTCCTACAAAACAAACTACAGACAAGAACATACAATAAAACAAAATAGGAAAGAAAGTAGGTACAAAGTTACAAAGAATGATTGGAAAATCAACGCAGGAAATGTGAAATCATTTCATGGAACTACTGTGAAAAAAAACTCTACTCGTTACTGTTACTTCTCTTGTACTTTTCCCTCCACCGTCGGGCTTAGAGTCTTAATTCTGAGTACTCAAGTCAGACTGCACATACCATACAAAACAAAATTCACGGAAATTAAAGTCGACTCTTGGATCTTGATGCGAAATAAGAATTCTTCTTTTAAAGGCGGAAAGAGAAAGTAAAAAAAAAGAGAGAAGAAATCTCTCTCTGTCTCTCGTTTCATTTGCATGTACATGCGAGTTCCGTGTTCAATTTGAGTATACGCTTCTCTGTCTGTCTGTCGGTCGGTCTGTGTGTACATAAGTAAGCTTCCCATTATTCTTGTAGATAAGTGGATACATACATTAACCAGCTTTCATCAAATCCACATTCATTGGCAGATATGTAGTTTACTTAATTTACTTTCTCCTCTTCTCTTCCTTTCTCGTCTGCTGGGTAGACTGAGGTAAGAGGAAGAGAGAGAGAAAGAGAGCTTAGATCTAGCACCAACTCTTTCTCTCTCCTTGTGTTATCTTTAGCTCGAGCTTCTCGCGTCTCGTCTACACTCCTCCTGCTTCGCCTTATTCTTCTCCTACTGCTACTGCTATTGCTACTGCTGCTGCTGTCTTTCCCTCGGGATAAGTAAATAATTTGTGTGTCGAATGAAAGGGATACATTGAAGCGCATTTGCCGAATGGATCCTTCGGCAGAGGAACTTCCTATTCTACCTGAAACCTCCAGCCGCCTCGAGTAAATCTTTTTTTCATCCACACGCTCCCACCCAATTCCTTACAATTTCTCTTCCTTCCTTCCTTCGTTCTCCCCAGCAGTTTGTGTTTAGACTGAAGACGGAAGAGAGAGAGAGAGAGAGAGAGTTGGTATCTACACTTTTATATTCCAAAGGTTCGCAAGTCCAACTTGTACAATATATATATATATATATACGATACCTTTTCGTTTCAACAACAATCACTTTTCTCTCTCTCTCTCGTTCGTTCCCTCTTTTGTGCTATAGTACATATTATTTTATCCTACGTACATTGAATTGGAGAATCCCAGAATCCTCGTACTTGGGAAATCTCTCAGAATCCTCGAAATTCAAGCCAATATCTGCCGAAATTGTATTCTTTTCTCCCTCTGTCTCTGTCGCTACTAAAAATAACACTCGAAATTACAAATCACGAACTCGTGCGAAATTCTCGAGTTCATGTTATTTTCTTTGTTGGTTTATACATTGGTAGTTGGTAGCTACTTTCACTTTTAACTATACATCTTTTGTATGTGGCATTTACTAGGTTTCAGAGGAGATTCATAGCTCATCTGTAATCTGGATGTCGGAGGAGCCGTCTCTACACACATTCTTTCCTTTTTTTCCTTGCACTTAATTTTTTATAGAAAGACAGGGAGATTCCTACCCATTAAAATTTACAAGCCAGGACATTAAGTACAAAGTGAAAGGTTTTGTAGTTTGAGTTGGATATTACGCAATCCTTTTCTCTTTTGTAGAATTTTGTTTCTTCTCTATTTCTTTCTATTTTTTTATCTTATGCTATTTATTTTTCTCTTTTCTTTTCTTTTCTTTTGTGTAAAAGTAAAACTCAGTTCATTTCTCGTGCTAATACTTTTAAACCATTTTTCTATTGCTCACAGACTAATGAGAATGGCTCTGATTCGAATGCAATGGACTATAACTACAAATACAAATTCAGCCTCGTAATTTGTATCCACTTTACTTCCTTTCCCTCTCTGTGACGAGAGAATAATCCCCTGAACAAATCATTCCAATTTATTTCCTTTGCTTTTCTGCACACACACACACAGACACACATGTATATTGATCTAGACTGATTTGTATTTCAACCAAATTCAGTATTTTTTACTGTAAAACAGACAGTGGAGGTTTCATAAAAAAAGCGTCTAGATTAACTTGTTCGATTTGTTAATTTAGACGCTTTTTAGGTCATAACTAGGAATCAATAGAATTTAAATTAGTGGAAGAAACCCCGAATGGATTTTCTATTAAGGAAATTGTGGAAGTCTCTTTTTCCATCTCATAAATATGCACTCTCTTTGTTTCTCACTCCTTTTGTTGTTGCATTTGCTGAAAGGTTGAAGGTTGAATTGAAAGGATCCAACGTCAGAGAAAGTAGCAGCAGCAGCAGCAGTAGCAGAAAAAGAAGAATAAAAAGACACAGTGAAAATACAAGGAGTTTGAAAACACAAGACACATTAGTTGAAATATCTTTATGCAATTTCAATGCATAGACAAGCGTATACAAACTAAAAAAGCATATCAAGAGCATATAGACATTGATGAAATCCAACGAGAGTCAGGGAGAGAAAGCAAAGAGGGAGAGAGAGAGAGGGAAAGGGAGGCGAGTGAGGTTTTAGTTTTCTTTTGTGTAGCCGCATGTTGTTCTTTTTGTGCTTTTCCTTTCTCTCCTTCGTTCGTTCCTGCTGACTAGTGACCGTCGTTTCCTTTTTCACCCAGAGAGTGAATTGAACTGAGCGAGTCGACTGGCTCAAATTGGGTTTTCCGTCCTCTCATCTCTCTCTCTCTTTCGTTCACCGACTTGTATGTGTGTGAGATAGCGACGGAGAGAGAGAGAGAGAGAGACAGCAAGGGAAAGGATTCATCGAGAAGGAGACTTGACGAAGCGAAGGAGTTAGCAAAACAATAAATGTTCGACCTGCTCCATTGGGCAACACTTGGCCGGGAACTCACACATTCCCAATTTCTCTTCTCCTCCTTTCCCATGCCTCTACATATACATATACGTGTACATGTACAATCCATGTACGTACATGTACACATAGGGTACATATACATACACAAGATTGACTAGACTCACGAGAGTTTGGTGAGGATGCTCACTGGTCGGCTATGCTTCCCCATAACATAACACTCATCGTGAGTGAAAGTACCCACCATCACACAACACACACACACACACACAAACTCTGAAGCACTCACAAAAACACACCAGCATCACAAATCTGTTTCTCTTTCTCTCTCTTCTTGCTCCCCCTTCCTTCCTTCCTCTCCCTCTCTCTCTCTCCCCCTACATTCACACATGTACTCACACTTTTTATCAGTGTAGATAAAACACACTGTTAGCCCTGGTAATATATGAGACCTGTACGGCGAGAAAGTCCATGGTAAATGGGAGTAGTTGGATATTGGCCTTTGGAGTTATTAGAAGTCCGATTGGATTCTAAAGGAAGAATAGATTTCAGTTAGTGGGGAGAGCAAGCAAAATGGAGAGAGAGAGACAACGCGTCGATTGCTATAAGCGACTAAATGTAAACAGTATTTGCCCCAGACTGAGTGATCGTATGTATGTGTTTGTGTCTGTCAGTCTGTGTGTGTCCAATAATAACTATTTATGTATGGATGAGTATATATATATGGACTCGAAGGACTGAAACTGTGAGAGGGAGAGAGTTGAATGTGAAAAAGGTTGTATGTATTTGGAGTTGGAGTTGGGGGGCAGTTCCATTACGATTGAATCTCCGGTTGTGAAAATGAAAATACCAATGAAAGTTTATGTGACCCGGCACGTGTTGGCTCCGATATTTGGTTAATTTGATCACAGTCAGTGGCTCATCATTGAATGGGATATTTTGTTGTTGGATTGGAGTTGGAGTTGGAGTGTGCATGTAAGCGAGGTCGAAGTTCATTTTGTTGTTGTTTGAGTCTCGAGACCCGAGGGCAAGCTGTTGGTCGTCCACATTTTGTTTTCTTGTAGAGAAACTTTCCATGTGTTCTGGTTCTGTCGACACGATATTAATAAACTCCACATACTGGATACAAATAGTCGACTATGAGGCCCTCCAGAAGTTTACCCGTTGTGTTTTGTTGTGCTTGTGAATGTATATGTATATTGTATTACAGTGATGAAGCAGAGTTTCCGGTTGTAAATATTAATAGAGAAAATCGAAGCAAGGGAATGAGTGTTGCCTGAGGCGGAGGCAGTAAATGAAAGCTGAATAGTAATAGTAATAGCAAGAGCAATGGTCAGTTGAGTTTTTCATTTGGACGGAGGGGGGAGTTTCGCTCATATTGAGGGAAACGACACTCGTTTTATTTCACAATCAATCCAAGTAGTATAGTCCAATAAAAAGTGAGGACGTAGATAGATCAAGGAAACAATTCCCTCCACACCCCACAGTTCACCATTCACAACCTTTCCCATCCGATCGTCCATGTAATAATTTCATGTCAGAATTTGTAACAGTGAAAACAGCTCTCACCCTCACAACAACCGCATACACACAAACACACTTTTTCTCTTTTTCTTTCTTTCCCTCTCTCGCTGTCTCGCTTCCTGTCAAATCTATCTCCTACATTTCCTTCCTTATGTTCATATTAGTTGTCGTTTGGGGATCGTAGAATAAAAGTTCTTCTATTTTCTTATTTGATTCACTTACAAAAACCCCAATAAACTTCCCTCGTTCTGTATTGTCAAGTTGAAATTGAAAAACGGACTACAGCTGAGACCAGTCAAAAGACCAAAAAGCCCAAGAACAAACTATAAGGTGAAATTAATTGAACGAGAGGTTCCGTCACAGCCACTCACAATCAAACAGAGGAGCACAATAAAAATTAATGAGAAGTAAAACATGTGGTGTGACCGTTGACGTTGACCGTATTTTAAGAATTTTCCCTTTTCTTCGGGCATTTTTACTTTTACACACTTCTGAGATTTTATTTATTTTAGGATTTAATTGTAACGTTTGTTTGTTGAAACAAGTGCCGAGTTGCCGAGTCCTTGAAAAAAAACACGAATCTGCTCTGTATATACACTCGGATTATAAAATAAATTTATAGCATCTACTGAATGTAAATTCACATGGTTTCTCCCGCGGATTCCATTGAAGAATTCTGTTGCCTTGCAAAATAATATATGTTAACAAAATCTGTGACATCTGAAATGTCACAGTTCAAACATCCGAATGGAATGGTGAAAGTTTACCTATTTTTAGATTGATTCTGGCTAACAGTCGTCACATGTTTTGTACATCTCTACGTTCATTCGGACTAGCTTGACACAGTACAAGTTGTTACCAACTTTACATTAAAATGCAAAGACGTATGAAACTTGATTGTATAAAAAGGGGAACCTTTGGGAATTGAATAGGAAACCACAAATATGGGTTGAACTACGATATAATGATGAACTATATGCTCAAGCTATTTTGAGATTTGGGGATTGAAATGGAGATAAAATGACTCTATTCAAAGTCCCACCTTAACTTTTAACTTTTCCCTTCTTCTTCTTTTCTTCTTTGTGGTTGAAAATTGAAAGTTTTGTGGGGAAGGGAAGGAGAATGTTGGTGAGTTGAAAGGTAACCCAGGACGATTTGAAATTTGAATAAAGTCAAAGTGAGAACGGAATAGGGAAAAATGTGAGAAGTCTCAACTTAGAAAGAGAGAGAAAGAGAGAGAGAGAGAAACGAGAAGAGCCGGAGAGAATTTTGAACACTTAGTTATCAGCTAGTTACTCATGCTTCCTTGGATTCTATTAGCCGAACTTTGACCCTCGAGAGCTTGCAAAACTTGTAAACCTGTTGCAAGTTGCAACCGAAAAACTCTCTCTCTCAATTCTGATATTATAACATTTCGCATGTCTTACTTTTCTCTGTAGTTCAAACTCTTAACTATGGAAAGTAGTTGAGTTAGTTATACAACATTTTTTTTCTTCTGTTTTTGAGTCTCCCTCCAGCAGCTTTTGAGCTTTCACTTGACTTTGGTTTGGTTTGGTTTGGTCTGGTTTTCAAACTTACTCCAACCTGCTTTTTTGTTTTTTGGTGAATGCATTGATTATTGTATAACAATATACACGCATATGTATATTTACTAACTATGTACATACTAAGGAAAGTGAAACATTCTACTTACTTTGATCTTTCTTTATCTTGATGGTTGGAAGGAAGGTTGATGATGTGATAACTTTCCCACACACACATAATACGGACTCAAACAAAGCTCTACATACAATCGATCCCGAGTTTAGTTGAGCAAATGGAGAAAGTTTCAAATTCCCCGTTTGTTCAGTTACCATCAAAATCCAGTGATGCATCAAGCCATAATAATACAAAGTAGTATTTTTTTAACTTTTCCCTTTAACTTCTTCACTTTAAATCCCATTCCAAATTATCTGCTTCCCTCCTTTAAAAAATAGGGCAATTCATTTACGAATTTACGAATTTCAAGAGCGAGAGCGCTAGCCAAAAATATATATACTTTTTTCCAAGTGTTTTATTGTTACTTTCTACTTTCTACACGCTCTAAATCCCTAAAATTTCTTTAACTTTGAGAGGAAAACCTCAAAAACGTTAAATGTAATTTGGTTTACATTAAGCCCAATGATGAAATGTCTCTGGGCCTTTTCCTCATGCATTTTCTCTCATGGTCTATTCAATTCCAATTTTTCACACCCACATTCATCTGTCTGCATACATTTTACTCATGTTTATATCTGTACTTCTCGGACTCGACTGCTCTGTGAGCGTACAAAAGTGCGTACATTCTCTTTTGATTAATTTCCAGACTCAAAAAGGTGATTTAATTTATTTCACCTTGACGAGCGAGACTTGGAGCCTTTTTCATTCCAATCTCAAAAGAAAATTGCATTTTCGTAACAAAGTCGTGAATTACTAATTGAATTAGCTCTGGAAGGAATACGCACAAATGTGGTTGTAAACTTTCCCTCGCATTTGTTTCTTGTACATGATGAGCGCGCGTGAACTAGAGAGAAAGGAAAAACGATCATTTGAAATTTGAGTTTGCTCTATTTTACTTTCTCGTTTCTCCATGGCCATAATCCAATTTTTGATGAGGAGAAAGTAGCCGCCTGGCACACTTTTGAGAGAATCTTTTTCCTAGAAAGAATTTTTATGATGTTTTTAAAAGAGGACCAGATTTGGGAGTTTCTCAGATTATTTAGGAAGATGCAGCTTGGATTTTTTCTTCCTCCTGAATGGTTTTTGTGTACTTGGTTTATTGACCATTGTGTGTGTGTGTGTGTGTGTGGAAATGCAAGGAGGGTTTTTTTATTACCTTTTGAAAAATACGAGGAGTATTTGACTACACAATAGGAAATTTGCCAGCTGTGAAAATGGGAAATTGAGCTTCCTTTCCCGATGACTAGTTTTTCGAGGTATTTGAAAGTTGGAGAACAAATTGCTAGGGAGTTACGTTTTTTTCCTGTGTCGTCTTCTTCGTCTATTCAAGTTTAAAGGGGAAAAAATAAGCAGTGAGAGGAAAAAAATAGACTCGCTTCGTTGGATTTTTGAAAGAGTAAAGAAAGAGACATTTTTTTAAGGAATTGTTTTTGGTTTGGTTTCGGGTTTGACGGTGAGACGGTTTGAGAAAGAGAGCTTGAAGAAATTTTACACCCTGTTTTCAAGAGTAAATTAAATAGTTTGACCATTGAATTTTTGCCGCGGTCGTGGTCTCGCACTCTCCATTTTATTGCCCGTGAAGTTTTACGACAGTCGGAATCGGAAGGCAAGATTCCAGATATTTCCAGCATTTGCTCCACATCCCCACTCTCTCACTCTCTCTCACTCCAACTCCAACACAAGAACATAAAGCAATTTTAGGTTTTTTTTTCTTCAAGTGAGGAAGAGAGAAACTGAGAGACAGAGAGACATTTTTGGGGAGAAAGGCTCGTTCAAAGTTACAGTTTCGGTTTGGGTCTCAGTTGTCAGTTCCCTGTCTATTTCTCTCCAACTCCAACTCCGACTCCGCCGGTTCCTTATAGTTTCCGTTGTGTAGTCGCGCTCAAATATTTCTCATACTTTTTCAATCTCATTGCACCTTGTGAAATTCAAAGGAGACGAGGAAAAATCTGTATTCACCGAATGTAAAATAGCTAAAAAGCATGATGGCAGCTTCCCTTTCCCCTCTGTTCTTTTCTCGATGGGGTAATACAGACTCCAGACTAGAGCGTAGCACACTTCCCCACTCAAACTTCCTCACTCTCTCTCTCTCTCACTCTCTCAATGCCTCTCTACTCTTGAGCTTGGCATTCCATTTGTCAATCAGTCAATCGATGGGAACAGATGGGAATTCATGAGGAGGATGGGAAAAGTGCGAGAGAAAGAGAAAGAGTGGTATGTGCATTTATATATTTCTCCCCCTCAAAAAATTCCTCACTCCATTTGGAATTCTCACGGAGGTTTTGTATGGATTTCATTGCTTTCAATTTGACATGCTGCACTGAGCAATACTCGAGACATTTCCTTCCCTTTTCTCTCCCTTCCCCTACATCTCAGCACCTTTTATCTACAATTCACACTTTAAAACTCTTCCCCGCAGTCAAGCTCTCTCTCGGTTTAATTTAAAAATTCAGACACGAAACCTATTTGAAAAAACTCCCGTGTCAAATCCTGTACACACTTTCATTCCACATTTACATTTAAATTCAAATGTACGATACGATACATGCATGAAATTAATAGTTTTGATGACAGTTTCAACTAGAATTATAATAAAGGAATTCCTCTCTCAACTTTCCACGGACAGAATTCAAAAAAAAATTCTGTCAGAGAAAAAAAAACTAATAAAAAATGACAACTGCTCAGCTTCGTGTCAAAGACGAACTACTGTATATTTAAACGTGTTCAACATTGATGGGAAATCGTTTGGTCTCAAATGAGGCCAGAGGTACAATTTGAACGGGAAAGTGAAAAAGTGAAAGTAAAAGAGAGACTTGATTTTATTAGGCGTACAAGCTCATATCGGTGCTTGTACGAAAGAGTAATTAAATATCCGAGACGACGTCGTCGTACTTCCATTATTTCCCACTTCCCACCATTTAAATTATTACTTCCGATCCGCACAACATCACGTTAATCGAGTAAACACACACACAAACACACACACGTTCAAACAGTCTCCGATGAGGAAACCACATCCATTACTGTACACACAGACAAACACAGACGAGGGACATTTAAACACTACAAAAACACTCTGCTTACTGTCTGAAGTGTGCACAGGTTTCTCGACGTGGAGGCGTATTTGTCATTGTACTTTACAATTAAACACAGACTACATACAATCATCCTTCCCTCATTAACACTCTAATTTTCTAATCTGGTCCTGGAAATAGTCTGGAATTGTATTACCGTAATTGGATTACTTTATCCTCGCTTCAATTTACTATCTCCTTCCTTGAACTTTCTCTCTCTCTCCTCCATACGATGATGTTTCGTCCAAATCAAATCAAAATAAAAATTTGTTGATTTCTCCTCACTTCTATTTCCCTCTTTTTTTCCCTCTTCTGGGCTTCAAGAAATAGAAAAAAGACGAACGTGGAAAAGAGGATTTTGAATTCATTTGCTGAGGAGTTGAGTTTTCACAGTAAAGTCCGGAGAAATCTCGAGGATAAAAACACTTTCCACTTTCTACAAACTTAAACTGACTGACTCGTAAATATGGAATTTGTTTTTGTAATCTATAGAGAAAGAGAAAGAAGGAGAAAAGTCTAAAAAATGGCGCCTCGCTCACACACATCTACGCACACAAGTTTCATCATCATGAAGGGAATGGAGGAAAGGCGAAAAAATTCATTATAAATCTGAATGATGGGAGATTGTGAATGGGAAACTATATTTGAATTGAGATCGCTTGAGATTTGAGATCTGAGAATTGAAAAGTTGGTTGAATCTGTCCCAATTTGTTCAGGGAGAAGAAGAAAAGGGATAAAAAGAGTGAAAGCACACACACACACACACACCAAATAGAACCATTTGACTTTTTTTTCTTTTTTTTTTGAGTAGAGGCCACATCGTTAATTCTGGACTCTAAAGAAAAAGAAACCTCCCTCTCAAAAAAAACCCCCAAAACCAAAAACCATGTGGAAGGAGAAAAAAGGGAAAAGAGAGAGAAAGCAAGACAAAAAAAATAAAGGAAGAAAACGTTGAAAACTGAACCTACACAAAAGTTTACGGTATAAATTACTCCGGATGCACTTTACAAGTTAGCTTATCAAAAAAAAAAAAATTTTTTTTTATACCCAAAGAAATTAGAAAGAATTTATACGGACCCATAAAGAACATCTACAGAGTAAAAAAATGGAGATAAAGAACTGACTGGGCCTTACTTCCGAGTTTTCTGGGATTGGAATTCAAGTGAAAGTTGGTTGAGGGAAGAAAAAAAAGAGAGAGAAAGAGAGAGAAAGCGGATGGCAGAGAAAAGCTTCATTCGTGGTACCAGAGAGAAAAAAGCTTAGCGAAGCACAAAAAAAAAAAGCTTTGATCCGTTTTTCCTGTCCCTATGAAAATTCTATGTAGTTATACTTTTTTTTTGAAATTACTACCTTACATCCACCATCCAAATTGGTACTCCATTGTGTGTATGTGGTGCTTTCACATAGTGTGGTATGGTATGGTTTATATGAAAGACCCTCACAGTATCAGAGTTTAACAGAGTAGTGTGTGGCAGGTGGGGGTTTTCTCCACTCCAACAGAAATAGAGAGGGAATGAGAGAGAGAGAGCAGAGAGAGAGCAGAGATAATAAGAAATTGTAGCAGCCTGCCATGCACTAACTTATCTAATACTAATAATATACCACCGTGTGTATGTCGTTGTGTGAGAAAGTAGAGAGAGTTAAGAGAGTTTTAGAGTCACTAGAGGTTCTCTCCCTCCTCCCTCATATCTCTGTTCTCTGTTAGTTAGCTTAACCAGTAACCCAACTCTCCTTTCCTTCACCTTTCCCCAGTCAAAGTTGAAATTGGACAGAGAGAGAGAGAGTGAGGGAGAGAGAGAAACGAGGGAAAGACGAAAAAATCCTTCATCCGGTGCCTATACCTTTCCTTTTTTGCTATGTACAGATATATATTATATCTACCATTTAAAATGACTATAGCTATAAGAAATGTCAAAGTATCACTGCGGTATATTCATGGGAAGAGAGAAAGTTGATAGTGAGAGGAAGTGAGTGAAGATATGGGAATTTGAAATGGACTAAAAGCTATAGATTCTCTTTTCCCTTTGATGTCTCCACCTGGGATGAAATAAATATATTTATATGGAGAGGAGAGTGTGTGTGTGTGTGTGTTTGTGTGTGAGTGACTAAAAAGGGTTTCATGGAGTAGGATCGTGATAGGAATAGCTTTTGTACAGAGAAATGTATGCGTGGTGTGCTGAGGTGTGAAGAGAAAGTGAAAAGGGAAAATTGGAGGAAGTTTGGGTGATTCACACTCACACAAACGCACTCGCACTTTCTTCAATGTCGGTACAGATGGTGAGAAATCAGGAATAAAGAGGGATGCAAATGTAAATGTAAATTTAAATGCAAATTTAAATGTGAGTGAGAGTGAGAGTGGGAGATGGAAATACTTTTTTTACAATTACAAACTGTATTAGATAACTAGGACTATTAATTCTACAGTCGAGGAGACACTCACCAGACCAGATCAGATCAGACCTCACACACATGGAAATATACACAATAAGTCTCCATTGGCATATTCAAGATTCCGATTCCTATTCTTATTCCAATTTCAATTCAAGTCGTAGGTGGTTGGAAATTGAATTAAGTAGGTGCATTACTTTCAACAAGATTTCCTTGTACTGAATAAGATATTCCCCAAACGCTATTTGTCATTGATACTTTGGTTTTGGTTTCTGGGTGTTCCTGGGCTCACTTATGGACATTTTCTGCACTGTTTTTTTTACTTTCTCCTTTTTTTTTGCTTTTACTTTTACAGCTGAGATGACAAGAAAAAAAATTGTTTTTTCGCTCTTTTTCTCTCTCACCCATTTTTCTCTCTACCGTTTCTTCTTTTTCCTTTACCGTGTGGAGCTTTCAACTCTCAACTTTTACTTTCCATTCACCTGTAAAGTTTGGCGTGTGTTATTTTTACTCAACTTGTATAGTTCCATGTTGTCGTTTGCATACTAAAGAAATCCATTTCCTTGTACAGAGCTTCTTGGAATTGTGGGGATGGGAAAGATAAAGAGAGAGAGAGAGAGCGAGATTAGAATATGTATCTTATGTAGCATAGAGATGGATGTGTATCATTTTTATGAGTACTCACATCACATGTACAAGAGAGATTCCTCGCATTGTCGTCCACACACGCATTTGTTAGAGTCAGCCAGAAAGACGAAGACGAAGAACCAAAGGGATAATTTCATTGTATTTCAATGAGTATCCAAGCTCACTAAGATATTTCTTCCTCACAATCACAATGTATGCATAGCTTTGACTTTTCTCCGTCATCTCTTTCCCCTTCTTTCTCTCTCTCTCTGTCTCTGTCTCCTGTTTGACTTTGACTTGTGAAAGGGAAATCCGTAGTCATATTTTCTACTCGAGACTCGGCTGGAATGTTGACTGATCAACTTACATGGGGAAAGGAAACGTAAATGGTAATTAGTGAGCAAACAGATCGATATGAGAAATATTTATTTATTTATTTTGTTTCCCTTCTTTTCTCCTCCTCACATTTCCAGCCAACATAGTAGAGGAGTTGCACAGTTTTAACGAAATCGTTAAAACTTAATATCTTCGTTAAAAGAAAGTATGCAAATTAGAGAAA
>JAIUND010000735.1:0-54919 GCA_034699125.1 Gisinianus flammeolus
GCGAGAGAGAGAGAGAGAGAGAGAGAGAGAGAGAGAGAGAGAGAGAGGGAAAGAGAAAGAGCGAAGTGGATTTTTCGTGAAGAAAAGGTTGAGGATATGTGATGATGATGATGATGAAGAAGAGGGTGAGAGACTCAATTTGAGTTAGTTATTGGAAAGACCCGTTCGCCTCTTGTGAAGTTCTTGAGACTCGAGACTTGTGTTCTTTCAGCGAAAAGGCTACAAGGAGAGAGAAAGGGAGCAAGAGAGAGACAGAGAGCGACCGAGGAGAGCACATTATATGTTTGCCCAAAACCAACACTTTTAAGAGCTTCCTAATGCTCTGCTAACTGATATCTGAGATGAAATTAAAAGCTCCTACAGAAAAGAAAAGAGTCTGCCGAGTAACAAATTTCTTCCTTTCATCTTATGCTAGGACATGAAATATGGATTGTGGACTCTTTCTTTCCTACTTCTCTCTCCCTCTCTCTCACTCAGCCTAAACTCACTGCAGACTACTATTACTTATTTCTGGCCGTCTTCCTATCTCTACATATACTTTGTCTTACGCACATCTACGATCTACATTCTCCATACGCACAGCCACAACTAACCATGAATGCTCAAAAGCATATTACATTACCAGTAAATACATATTTACGAAAGCCCTCATGGCCCAGTGTTTCTCATTCCTCACCACTTCCTTCTCTCCCTTTCTTTCTCTCTCTCTCTTTCTCTCTCTATTTCTCCAATCACAGACGAGTCTTATTAACGTGTACTTATATCCAAATTCCATACGTCGTCTTCACTGATTTCTATCACATCCAACTCCAATTTCGATTCCAATGTCTTCTTCTATACTTTCTTCTGGTCCTGATACTTGGAAACTCTCTTCTTCCCTTCATTTACAAGTGACCATTACATACATACACACACACACACACACACACAAACTTTCCCCTATTATCCCCTGAATACGACAACAAAATCCGTAGAAAATTTGTACATGAGAGAGATAGAGCTTGCATATGCCCGCGTGTACAAACTATAAATTTGAGGACAAAAAATCCTCTGGTTTCTCAATATTACCACATTAAAACCACGGAGACAAAGGACTGAGAGCTCTATTCCACTCAAACCTTGAAATCGTGGACATTGGGCATTGGACATTGGACTCTAGTGGACCATATGGATGAGATTTGTGAGCCACTTCTTCCACCATGAATTCACAGTTTCCCTCCGTTTGGATCCGACATCTCTCTCCACACCTACTTTCCCCCCATTCCCAAAGCCACCAATAACCACCGTTCATTCTCTGATCATCCATTCGACACTTGCTCTTGTCTTTCCTCCATGGACTCTGTCACATAATACTTTCTTTGCCTCCGTTCCCTCCTTTTCTTCATTTTCAAAGGTTTTATATGACCAACTTGAACTTGAGCAAGGAAACAGTAAACAGAGCATGTCGTGTTCAGAGGCAGGACAAGTACAAACTCAAGTCTTTTTCTGGCCAAAATTAACTTTTACTGTGATGTGAGAATCTTCACATTTTATTAGTAAGAACATCAAACCTGTCGAACGCTTTGCCATTGAAAATTGCACATTGTAAATGGTCCATTGGAAAAGTAACAAACTATTATTATTAAGCACCCCCTGCGGCTTTTAGTTGGTTGTTTACTTCTTCATGCATACATTCGTAACAAAAAAAAAATGTTTAAAAACCCATGACAAGGACGTTTATATGTCATATATGGAAAACCAGTACAATACGTGAACTACATGCACAGAACGATAAAGATGTAATCATAAAGAGAAAACACATATGGACTTCCGAGTTACTTCAAAACCAAGATGTTTCACAGCCTTAGAAGATTCCTGGATCAGGAAATTCAAGACGAAGAAAACGAGTCGGGGGAAAAAATAGAGGAAATAAGGAAAACGTAAGGAGTCAGGAGCGAAGCGAGAGATGAAACCAGTACAGGTATAAATGCATTACAGTTCTGAGAGCCGAGAAGATTCCAGGAGGTAAAACCCGCACATATTCTATTATGTTATATCACATCACATTACATTACTGTAAATTACGGAGCATACACACCACCACCACCACACACGCAAAGGCGGACGCATTCCCCAGTTCGCATTGACATGAATATCCATGTGTGGGTGGGTGTGTGGAGGGAGTTTGTAGTTTGTGGTGTGTCTTGAAAGAGGAAATTTGAGATGAGACTCAAGACTGAAGCGTATTCTTTTGACTGGAGTGTACAAATACGGATGTGGACAAGCCTATGAATATAAGAAATATAATACGCAGTCAGAGAGATGATATAAAGCGTAAAGATGCGTACAAAGTAGAGAATATGAAGGTAAATATCCCATTTCTTTCTTCCTTTTTCTATCTTCCCCGTCACTCTTCACCATCCAACTCTGTGCTGTTCTGACTTTCTCTTTCCCTCTTTCCCTCTTTCTCTGTCTATTTTCTTTTTCTCCAGTCTACACAGATACACAGAATACAGCCCACACTTTCTTTCCTCTTTACACTTTTTTTCTACTTTTCCCTCTCCTTCTCATCTCGTTCGAGAGCGTCAATGTCGTATGGTATGTGTGCAGTTCAAGTAAGTTATCTGGTTTGGTTGGTTAGTCAATATGTAACAGAAAAACTATAGGTCCAGAGATGCAAGAAGAGAGAGAAAAAGGGAAAGGGAGAGAGACGAGAGTGTAGATTTTTTGTAGGTAGTGTGGGTACACTTTTGCTTTTCCTTGCTCTTGCTCTCTTCCTAGGGAGTGTACATAGTTTGGGGGTTGCTGTCTACTCCTTTTTATTTTGGTGAATGTGAGTTGGTAATACGGTTTATGGAGCACTAGAAGAAAAAAGGCCTCAAGTCAAATTCTCTAATGGGTCGTATGTCGTTACGTTACATCCAATTTTTTCACTTCCTCTCTCTCTCTACATCTCTTCATCTCCACATCCTAAGCTTGAGAACGTCTAGTGTCTAGACCAACTTCACCAGTCACCTTCCTTTTTTTTACCTACCTTCCTCTTTAAAACTCCTAGTGCACTTTTGATATACAGATAGACATGCACGCACACACACACACATATATACAGACAAATGTCTGGATGCATGACGCTAAGGAAAGAAACGAAAGTCTTTTTTTGGTTCGTGGTATCATAACACACACGTAACTTTCTTGTGTCTTTTGTAGTGACTCAGGACATGAGCCCAGCTTTGAGAGAGAGATAGAGAGAGAAAGAAAGTGAATAGAGTAAAGAAAAACACATTTTACGATGAGAATTTTGGAGGGATATGACAGAGCAAGAGAGAAAGAGAGAGAGGAAGCGAGTGCACGGGTAATAATATCTACTTTCATTTTTAGACTTTCAAATCTAATTCCCATTTTCCCAATTCTTTTCAATAAGGTGAGCTGCACTTGAATGATGAGGATCCAAAGAGGACTCACAGTTGCTCTCGTTCTCGTTTCAAACGGGAACAAAAAATACGGGGGAAAGAGAACTCTGAAGGCAAATGATCATTTCCTCTTTTTTGTACTCTAAGATGAGATCACCTTTCCCGCTTTCCACCCCAAGACAGTCTTTACGAATTCCCACACAGGTTTCAGTGTACTCGAATTGCGTAAAAACTTTGACTGTTTCTTAGAATAAATAAATTATGTGTTTAATTGCATTCCTGTATAATGAAATGTTGGAAATATAGTGTAAGTATTTGTTTGAGTAAATCCTTGTAGCATTTTTTTTTCCGAATTTTTTGTGACTCCAAACTCCTTTTCGATGCCATAAACTAAGTATGTATGGAAAAAACCCTCATCTTTTATAGTGGGAGACGATCAATAGGGCAATGACTGCAGTAGTCAGCAGTGGTTTAAATTTTTATTGCAGGACAAGAAAGAGAATATTAGCCATATCTAGGCAATTGAGGAAGGAAAAGAAATTTCGGAAGTACTAATAGAGAACGTCTTCAAGATAAATGTGAGGCGAAAATCCTTTACTCTTCTTTTTCCACGTTCTTACAAGTCCACCAGATTTTGGCATTTGCTCCCTTTCCACAGTCTGTATCTGTATTTTCCATTTTCTTTCTACAATGTTTGTCATGAGATGAGAGTTGGAGGGAGAGAAAAGGGAGCAGAAAGCTGAGTCAATCGCCTTTTAACTTCTACACACATGCATGCACAAAATTGCATGAACATTTTAATGTGTCCAAGATAAGTTATCTATGTCCTATTTCATATAAAAACTCTATTTCCAGATTCTAGGTAGGTAAATCTACTTTAGGAAAAAAATAGTTCAACTTTCAAAAATACACAATTACACGCAAAAACATGGAAATTACAATCTAATTTTTTTTCATTACATTTACAGGAAATTTTAAGAGTTAAAACAGTGGAAAGGAGGGCGCCGCGGCGTGAGGAATCGGTAGGTACATTCCACAGATTGTAGTCAAGTGGATGACAATGAACCGTAATCTTTTCATGATGAGGGTAGGGTGGGTTACGGTCTTGAGAACTTGAGTAAAGTACAGATACAGAAGCAGCTCAAGCAACACGAAGTCCACAGAAATACACGTAGATCTCAAAGGGAGGACAAGTGGGAGCAAGTTTTATATATTTTTTTTTGTGTCAAAAAAATTGTATTCTTGCCTGAATCGACTCCATTAGAAAACTTATTTGGACTACATAACTCAGCCTAATATTGCTCTATTATGTTTTCCGGTTTTCAGTCCGGCCTTAATAAATTTAGAAGAATCTCCGGGCATCAACCCATTACTTATGAATCTAACAGTACGAAAACATCCATTTCATTCTATTCTTCCTGAGATCTTACTCTCTCTCACTCTCCCTTCCCTCTCCGCTCTCTCCCCCTTTCTCTATGTGTAATTCTCCCATCTCATCCTCAAAGATAGACTTTAGCCATCCTGGTAGAAAACTCACTTTACTTTCACCGGTATGCCTAGAAAAAAGAGCTTACCAACTCACAACAAACTCCTACTCTGAGTGTAGTCCACGTTTGAACCGAGCAATAGAGACGTCCATGACAATGGAAGGGATACAGATAGTAACGGTCTGGCTCTCTTCTTCTTCTTCTTCTTCTTCTTCTTCGTCTTCGTATTCCCTATTCTATGACGATGAGGCACAGAATGGGGAACAGGAACGGGAACGGTGCTCAACCCTCAGTTGAAAGTTTATTTCTTTTCTCTTTTTTTTCTTCTTCTCTCTTAGTTTACATGGACTTTTGTGTAGGAAAAATAGTGAGCATCAACAAGAATTTCTTCTACATTTTCTACTCACTTCATTGCCCCACACAGAAAATGACAAGGCACTTGAACTAGAACTGTATTTATGCCCCTTTTCTTCAAGCATCATGTAGCTTGTTTGGTGTACTTCATACTCGTAATAATAATAATAATAATATGTGCAGTGCCGAAATGTCCATGTTTTTTGCTTGTAGTAAAGTGGACAAGTCAAGAGCTGGAATTTTTGAAAATAAAGGAATTATATTTATATACGATATATTTAATCCATAATTTAAACCAAGCATGTATTTGCAGGTTTTCCTATTATTATTTTTTTTTTTGGTGTGACCGAGTTCAACTTGGAAAGAATTTTTTGAATCTCAATCAAGTTGAGAAGGCACAATATTTTTATTGTAATATAGAATGTGTGAACTATCCGAGGAGAATAAAAAAGAAGAATCAGAAAATCCAAGGGTAAAACTATGGAGACAAGGAAACTCTTAACTAGGGATTTGTCGTATCAGCTGGCGTTGGGAACCCATTATTCTCATATTATCCTTTGGCGAACGTTATTACTCGTAAGTAGTGTCTTTGAACTCGACTTACTTTCTCTCCATCCCCAATGAATGTCACTTGTGCATTAAGATTAAACACTAATGTGTGTTCAAACTGAATTTTTTGGAAGATTTAAGAGACTTTCCAAGGAAGTTTACTTTGCTTGTTCCGGCTTTGTGTGGATGTAAATTTGAAAAAATTCCTGCCCTCTCCCTTTTCATCTATCCCCCCTCTGTTTATATGTGTACGTACATATGGCTTTCGTACTTTGTACATATCATGTACGTTTTTGTTGGTGGATTCTTTGAGTATCCAGCTGTACTCTGCAGACACTTTCCTCTCTTTTTGTTTGCCCTCTTTTCTATCTTCTATCTTGTCAACATAAATGTGTCATTTTCATTGCTCTGATACAGAGAGACCATGCGTTTACTTTATACACATTTCAATATACTCTTCACTGTTCGTCTCTCTCACTTTCTCTCTTGACATTGTGTAATGAAAAGGGAAGAAAGTGAAATGTTTTCGTTTGGTTTTTTAGGGGCTTTTTTTTACCCTTTTCCGTCCCGGTTGCCATTTCAGACGCGCATTTGTATTCATGTATTTGTTCATGGTAATATTTGATTATGGTCGAGTCAATGGGAGATGAAATTACTTGCCTTTCACTTTCTTCCTCTTCTTTACTGCTCACTTTCTCTCTCTCTCTCTCTCCTTTCAATTCCCCTCAATTCAACTTTTGTCCCCTTTTCTTTCCGCAGTGAAATATCCCCAAATCCCATTTTGTACATATCGAGAACCATGTTTCTATTTCCAGATAGACTCAAAAGACTTTCAATCACTCTGAACTCTGACTAAATTTTGAAGGGGGAAAGCGTCTTTACATTCATAATAGTTTAAATAACTCTACTAATTCTACATATATATATAAAACCAAAATCATTTGTACATAGATTTATGCATAACTTTAATGTTAAATGAGAAACAAAAGAGAGATGATTTCAATTTAGCATTCAACTTTTCAGGGACTCTAGCTCAACGGGATTGTATTATTTAGATTTAGATTTAGATTTGAAGAAAAGGAACTTGAGAGATTCTTCATGTAGGGCAGTAAATGTAGGGTTGGATGTTTATGTCTCATATGAGACATATGCGAGCCCATGCAAATAGTCCAATTCGCACATTCCCTTCATCCCTTCTCTCTCGTTCCTATTTGTCTTTGATGATGACTTACGTGGAGGGAACTGAAAGCCAAATGCTGTTAAGAGAGAGAGAGAGTGTGTGTGTGCAGGGAAAGCCCTTTCTCTATATTTGAGTTTTGAGAGTTGTAACATTTATTTATAATTTACAAAGATGACTATTGAGACAGCAAGAGAGACAGAGGCAGGCAGTCTCGACTCTCCACTCTTTACTGTGTCGAGCATATAAAAAATATTCTCTTTCTCTCGCTTTCTCTTTCTTTTCCTCTTGAAATAGAGTGTATGTAGTCTGTAGTCTGTAGAATATTGTACATCTGGAACTAAAATCTGGATCTGGATTTGACTACGTGGCCATGAAAACTCGCATGGGACACTCACGCGCTCCGCTCCTTATTGCACACGAGAACAGTCCAGGAAAACTGACATTAATCATAACTTACAAGCCATCGTTTTCATCATATAAATCATGTGCTATTTGCTATTTGTTCCCCATGACTCAGCCTACCGGCAGCGTCCAAACTACTACACAAAATAAGATCTCGTAAAACTATACGTTTTTAAACCAAAATTCCGAGTCTATATGCACTATGTAATTTTCTTTTACGAAACTCTTCAGCCACTTCATATATACTGATAGCTGATAGTTGAAGCACATACAAGAGGGAAAACTCCATGTGTAATTCATTTGTACCGAGTTTAGCTCGTACTTGCATAGAAATCTGATTTCTTCCCCCCCATAGATTTCTTATTCTTAGATACATTTTTTCACACAGACAAGCGTTTCGGATTTGTGATTTTTCTAGTCAGACTTCTCTTATGACATCTCAATCCGAATCCATCTAATAACTAAGTTGCAAAATATTTTGTGCATAAAATACAAATTAAATCTAGTTTTTTTCTGTACTAAATGAGTGATTTATTTAATCAAATTTAATTGAGAACGTCTTTCCCTGCATATTCCAAAGATTCAAAACAAAAACGAGCAAGTAAGTCTAAGCTTTCTACATTTTTTCCTTGGAGGAGAAATCAAAGGGAATGTTTTGAGTAATTGGTAATTTTGGTATAAGAGATGGAACGGGAGAATGCAGATATAATGTTGTAAGGGGAAAATATGAAGATATAGTGGCCATTTACAAGGGTTGTGGACCGTTACGGTAATTGAATCCCAGTAACGAGATTATTATGCTACATGCTGGTAACTCTAAGGACAAGGCACCAAAATAAAAACATATACGGATGCAACTCACTACAATCTATCAATGTTGTTTTTTTCTTGTCGACGGCAGCCGCTTAAGGCCAAATTTAAATAAGTATAATTTGATATGTAATCCAAGACTTCTTGTACATATATGTTATTTTGTATATAGGTACTTGGGATATGTATTATAGGAAGAGAGAGATCCTCAGTTTATGATATATTCATAACCCACATTCAACACTCTACACTCGAGACTCTAGAGATAGCTATAAATGATAAAAGGGAAAGTAAAACGAGAGTGAAAGCCCAAAGTACAGGCTACACTCTACGATACAATTCTACAGTCTAAATTTCTAAAGTCTACAGCTCTTCCTTGGTATATCCGTACAACTCAAATGCGATGCGATAGGACATGATGACACAGGACGATACGCTACGTTTCTCTGCACATTATCGCATCAAAAGATTCAAGACGGTTGCAACGACAATAAAATAAAAAAATCTTTTGCTGTTTTTTTTTTTGTCAAAAGAAAGCCTTGAAAGTCAGTGAAATATCTCCGTGTCGTTCCTCATTTACATTCATGATTCATATGCGACTGAATTTAATCTCAAGTACACATACCATACACGACACACACACACACAAACAAGCCTGGAAACTCTGTAAACTATATAATAGGCGATATAAAAAAACCGACGTCAATTCCCGTCGTCTCATTGGCCAAGAGCTAAGTGTGCATGGCGACGTAATGTAGCAGCTAATAAGACATTCTTATATCCATATCAAACATTCCCATGATGATGTTTTTTACTACATCCCTCCACATTTATTTTATTTTGAGAGGACAAAAAAAAGTACTCGGGGACTTGTTCCTGCTCTTGTTCTTTCCTTTATAAATAAACTCCAACTACTGACAAGCACTGTTGGCCGTTTACGGGATGACAAAACAATATCTACAATATATTTTAACGGCTTCGTTGTACCGTTGTTAATGGAGATGAAAGGGTTCGGCCCTTGTTTTTTCTTGCCATTTAACTGCATCTGCAAATGCCCTACTAATTACAATTATTACACAAAATTCCGTAAGTTTTTCCCAATGAGTTATGTGACACGATGAAGGCTGAATTATTGATAATGAGGAATGTAATGAGTCATAAAAAATATGTTTTGTTATTCAGCTCGACTTGTTCTTGTTGTCATTGCTCCACATTTGCATTTGCATGTTATCCAATCATAATAATAATGCCAATTGAAATGGTCGTTTGGTTGTGTAACTTGTTGACATTAAAAATATGTATAGGGAAATTGTGAATTTATGGAGTGTGTGAGTTCAGGGTGGAGATTCTTTAGATTCTCGAATGTAACCGTACTTACATTGTAGGTATTCACATCTACATGAATGAATTATCTTGAGCCTTGAGCTGAATTACCGGTGAGAGAGAGAGGGGGGGAAGTTTCCTTTTTTTATTGCAATATGACAATACGAAAGCGAGTAGAACAAGGAAGCGATGAGTTGCTCTCAAAATGTGACTATAAAAATGGTAATAAGAACATTCGAGTAATATTATTGCTGTCATTTCATGTCTAAACTAACCCCTGTAAAGTTTCTATCTGATACCTCAAAGCGCTTCAGATCTACATACTTGCTTACATTCATGATTTCTTTGAATTCAAAGCGAAGCGACATCCTTGGAAATCTTGATATTAGATTTTAGTCATCTGCTCTGCATTTGAACATTTGGTCATAGCTTACACGTCAGGATAATAAAATGTTTACTTCCTCTTCATTTTGTTACGGCATTACATTAAAAATTACATGTCAAATGTTCGATTCTAATTGTAAAGAATGTAATATCAGTATTGGAGTATTAAAGACTTATTCAGAGCGTCAAGGTTGATGAAAACGTTTGTCTCTGTCGTTATTACACCGTTGTTTGCTCAAATTCCCGTCATCACACTGACTCTCGTTTCAGAGTTCCAGAGGCACAAAAAAAGCAGGCACACACACACACAGAGACTGTGTTTTTCAGTAGAAGTCATGTTGAGTTGGTCTATTCATGGACATAATTATAAGCAACAGAACTGCTCAGGTAATGGCTGACGAAAACCCTCCATATTTCACCATGCATAAAATACAAAATACTCTTAACAACTTGTTTTCCTCCGTACGTGTATGAATATACAGAGAGAAAGACACACACACACACACACAGTTGTAAAATAAATGGGGAATTTTATGCAAGGATATTACATTGGGAAATGTCCATGAGCTGAAAATGAGATACATGATGTATTACACATTTTCACTACGTTTCTCATTGCACAGTCCCCTCATTTCTCTATTTCTATTTCCATTTCCCGGCAGAGAGTTAATTAATGCTAATTGACGTTTCATGATGTGAACAGAGAGGAGAACTAAAGTTAAGTTAAGTTCTCCTCGTCCTCGCAGGACGTTTGTTTGTAGTCGAATCTCCCTTTATATATTGTATTTTCTACCTAGACTTTCTATGACTGCTTACATACATATGTGAGTTTTTCACATGATACGAATATACAGTTTTGGTCCTGGTCTCAATTCTGACATGGAATTGTACACACGGCAATATAATTGAGCTTGATAATGAAGGGAAGCATGTAAAGGCCACACCTATAAATAATCGATGATGCTCTTATGAGTCCATTTACAAACATCATAAACTTCTCTACTTCTTTTCCCCCCTCTCTGATGACTGACTTCCCCCACTATTCTCTCGTCTCGACTCAGAGAACATGGAATTCATGATCTTAGGATCACTCTGACGTGGAATCTCTCCTCTAGAAAGTCTCTTCACTCTACAATCTACAGCAGAAAAATAGTGAAATACAACTCAAATTCTAAAGGAAAACACAACTGATGGAGAAAAAAAACCCCTCTCAATCTGTAAGCTCCCTTGGGTTTGTAAAAGAAAAAAACAAGATGCAAGACAATGTCAACCTAATATGACAGAAAAAACAAGCTGGGAAAAGGAGTTTAAAAGGACAGCATTCACAAATTATGAGGTTCACACTAAAAGGTCAAATTCTCATACATATAGATTTTCTGCATAGTCATCTCCACGAGGGAGAAAGAAAATATGTGAGGTGGAGTTCAATTCTCTGTCTGCTCAAGTGTTTAAAGAGCTGAGAACTTCATACTATATATTACTTAGGTATTTTGAAAAATAACACGGCAAATTTAATCATATTTAGTGTGTAAACAAGGAGTATTTATGTACAGAGCAATTTTTCTCAGCGAAACATGAGCTGAGAGGTTGAAAGTCTGAAATGTGGGGAAAGTCTAGACTCTAGAGTGTACGAGAGGAATAGAGAGAAAGAGAGAGAAATAGAGAGAGATAGAGAGAGAGAGAGAGAAATAGAGAGAGAGAGAGAGAGAGAGAGAGAGAGTGTTGAGTGTCCGTTGTCCAGTTGATCAGTACATTAGAGTAGAATATAAATCCTAAATCCAGGGACTTGAAATCTGTGGACTGTAGACAGATTGGAGTGTTGGAGAGAGCGAAAGAGAGAGAAAGAGAGTACACATGTACACAAATAGAATCTGGTAGTTTGTAGTTTTTGGGAGTCTGCGAGTCCACTGAACAGAAACACTAGGGAATATATACCAAAAAAAGGATGAGGACTAGTTTAGACTTGGATGCAATGCAGCCTACACATAACACATAGCTCATACTACAACTTTTCGCTACGTGCTGTATTTATAGAGTCCCTGTAATCTGTAATAATATAATAGAGCCTCATATGTGTTTGTCTGTATGTGTGTGTGTGTGTGTGTTTCCCGACTTCTCTTCCTTGTCATCCGTTTGTTCTCTTGTCGACCTCAACAAGGTTCCAGAGAAAGAATGATGAGACCCATAGAAGTGCTCGCCGTAACAGCCCGGTGCCTTACTCTTTTCTCTCTCTTTCTCCTCTCTCTCTCTCTTTGGCCTCCTGCTTTCATCACTTCTACTTTCTCTTGTACTTTCACTAGTACTCCAACAACTCCGAGTGATCACACTGAAAAAGAGTAAAAAGAGACCAAGACGAGAAAGAGAGAGAGAGAGAAGTGGAGGACAACTCGAAAGTCCACATACACACACACACACACATATGCAGTACCAGTACCATTGCCATTCCATTGAGGAGAACATTAGAGCATTTGGAAGGCGGAACAAAACTCGTTTCATCGTTTCGTTTCGGGGGCAAGTCAAACTTTGCAATCAAGACTGATAAAATTTTCTCTGCACATCCATTCTATCGGAGATAGATAGACCCAAACACCAAGAGAAGAGAAAGGAGAGAAAAAAAGGAGAGACGAAGGGTTAGAAGCATCACCAGAAATTTTGCTAGACCTTTCCCCCTCGTCTCTCTACACTCTACATCTACATTCTACCAGTAGTATACAGTGCACTAATGCCAATAGTGAGAGTAAAAGTAATATCCGTTGTGTATATGCTCATCGTCCTGTACATGTGTGTTCGTGTATTTCCCAAATACTTTAATGTACATAATGTATATAACTCAAGTTTATAAAGAGTTGAAAGTTTGGAAGAGTGCTGGACTCACAATGAAATGGAACGTATACTTAATACTCGAGCACTTACTCACGTATAGCAAGTATCTTGTAAACTATTCCGCTATCGTCCATTCCTCCTCCGTATCAAGCTATTGGCATTGGACGCTGAGACTGGGGGAGGGTGATTTCGTATGGATGTGTTGTAGCAACATATTGTCAGGAATTGTCTATGATTCTCCATCTCTCTCAGTTCTTTCTGGCAAAAGTCTCAAATCTACGGATAAAACTCGGAATTTCCATATTTGGAAATGACAAAAAGTGAAAGTGGATGGCTTTTTTTGCACGAGCTTTTCCAATTCTGACTGAGGACTTGAGACTCCAACTCCAACTGCTACTCACGATCACGATCAGTCACTATTACCAAATTAAGTTTTTAAAAATGTTGAAATATTTATGTCCGACCGATAAAAATCCGTAGTTTGTTCGCTCGTACTCGATTTCGAGGTGACAGTAGACTGAATTCCGAATCTCTTGGATTAAAAAACAGTGAACAGAGAACTGGACAGAGACAGTGATAGAATAGACGAGATGATTGGGATGAAAACTAAAAAATGGAAAAGTTGCCCCTCCAAAAAAAAAAAAAGAATTTTTTCTCTCCACATTTTGTCTCCATACTTTTCCTCCATTTTCTATTCCTTTTTTGGTGTGTGGGCAGGATGAAAAGTTTTTTTTTTTTTTGAGTTTCATCTGCTTTTCCCCAGCATGCTTTGATTTTTATTATTTATAGATGAAAAATAGTTTCCCTGCTGTCTTTTCTCTGTCTCCTCCTTTGCTTTCTCCTTTCCATGTTCTCCAGATACTTTCTTGTCCATTATAAAATTGGTATCATCCTCAGCTTTGAGCAGAGCAACGCAATTTCTCTTCTCCAGAAAATGTAAGGACGTTTCCAAACTTGGACTGACCGCATTATTGATATTAAATTATTATTGATTCGAATCCTCCAAATGTGCTTGAAAGGACGAAATATCTGTATGAGTAAAACAAGTACGAAATCCTAAGTAAACTACACAGGAATCTCAAATCTCAAATCAGGGGAGGGCCAAAGTGCATGATTGAAGATACAATCACTCTGGAAATAACTGTACAAGTACAAGAAGAAGACGTATCTAGTATCTATTATATGTATAGAGACAGAGAGATTCAGTAGAGGATCGAGATTGGAAATGGAATCAGCAGAGTTTGGATCGACTTTCAGTTTCCAATTCCTCCGTCTGATTTATCTTTGAGAAAGTATCCTCGGCTTAATCTATGCATACTTCCGGAATGAAGGATGAAGGTCGGCCTTGGGACTCCAATAAGACTCTCCTGTATAAATCAGTCCTCTCCGTCCCTCCACTCTCCTCATCACTTTCCTCGCCGTCTCTCTCCTCTCTCCTCTCACTTTGACTTTCGAGAGTAAAAGTCAAAGAAAGTAGTAGTCAAAAGTGGATGGGAGAGAAGGGAACGAAATGATTATAAATGACTGAACAATCCCAACTTTACAATCTCCAGCAGTCTAAACTTACACACACTTTGACTCGTCTCATTTAAATACCGACTCCTAATTTCCAGATTCTCCTCCTCGATTCCTTCCAATACTAAAAAAAAAAAAAAAATGAGGCGAAAACATAGAAGAGAAAGTCATGTTGAATTCAAAAGGGAAAATAATCTTTTTTACATCCTCATGCAGTGTAAACTGTAATGCAATGACTTTCACACACACACACGCACACGGAGAAAAGGAAAAAGAAGAAAAATGAAGTTTCTTTTGGCTTTCCCTAAAATAAACTCGCCCTTGATCTGGAAACCTCGGAGCTGTTCACAAGTTACGTTATGGCTCAACCTTATTCACCTTGCCTCTGCTGAATGCCTCCTCGGATGGGAATGTGAATTGTGAATGGCATCTTGGCCATTGGTAACATAGTAAATAGTTTCTCTGATTCGTGTTCCGGTTTGGCAGCATCGGCATTGGAGTCGAGTCGTCGTGTGTGTGAGAGTTCTCATACGTACAACCACAAGAAGAAGAAGAAGAAGAAGAAGCCAAGATACCCAAAGATATTTGAGATATAAAGGAATGGAAAGAAATAAAAGGAATTTTGTTCCCATTGCCCATAGATTGAGATTATTTATAGAGTCTGTATAATAAGAATAACTTTCCTATTCTCTACACTCAAGAAAAATCTTGTAGAGGCTGGGAGAGATTCGTGAAAGGGAAAAGTGTTCACGTGTTTCCCTTCTTATACTTTATAGGCTGATGCCCTTGTTACAACTTCCTGGTTGTCACCAGCCTGTCTGTACACATACCGTACGTATATAGTCTCACAGTCTTTACAATATGTATTTAGCTCCCGTCGTTTCAGGTACACCCGAGATTTCCTCAATATCTTCTGTATCTATGTAGGAGTTGAGGCAGCGTTGGCTTGGGTTTTGACTTTTGGGATTTCGTTCCGGGGTACTCGTGAAGCTTCTAAAGACTTTGAGAGTTGAATGGTGCACAAATGGTAAGATTACCATTACAGAGGTACTTATCATTCATTGATTCATTGAACCGCGAATCAAAATGAGGCAACATTTATTGCCCTAATCTTTCCGTCTATCTGGCCATCCATCTCTTTCCCTTCCAAGTCCCTCTTGCTTTCTCTGTCTCTCTCTCTCTCTTTCTCTCTACCTCTACATTTCTCTATTCCTCTTTCTTGTAGTACTCCTCTCTCGTATCTTGTTGTTTCTCTCTTTTGCACCCCTTCTTTCTCCTTACCTCTAAACTTGTGTGCAACCATGTACCAAATACTAGTAAATCTTCCCCTTTGAATTGTATGAAACAAAATGATTGTATTGTAACTGCATCTGTAACATTGGTAGCTGTAGCTGTACTTCGTAGGAGGTCATGGATTCGTACCCGTACGTATCTGCATACTCACAACATTTACCAACGTTCGTCCTCGTCGTCGAATCACTTGGCTTCCTCAGGATCTTCCCGTTTTCTTCTATATGTATACTTTATAGATTCTGTGATTATCTTACATCGAGTCGAGTCTTTAGCTTTTGAGCTTTCCATTGCAATTCCGATCCCGATTGCAATATCAAAAGGTGAAATTGAACATTCTCTGAGCTTGTTTTTTCTTTGTTTGTTTTGTATCAGATTCAAAACTTTGCAACAAACGGCACAAAATCCAATGGGCTTTACATTGCAATCAAGATGTCCTTGGAATTCCAAGATTTATTTATTTAAAACTTGATTAATTCAAAGGACTACACAGAAATACAGATACATCGGACAAATTTCCCATACATACAAAATTTTGGTGCACACGTTTAGTTTTCCTGTGTTTTTGGTACAAGTCAAATAAGTAGTGCGATTTTGAATTTTTTTGAGGCCCTTGGTAAACCCTTTTTTTATCTTTTTATCATGGGCAATCGGCTTTGTGGTTGAGAGAAACCCCAATTTTTGTAGTTTTGTTGGGAAAAGGTATTTGAAATTCAGAATAAGAGGAAAATAAAATATTTGTATTTGTGAAAAAAAAGAGAAAAAAGAGTTTGTAATAGACAGATGTGGTGATGCGTGCTAGTTTGGATACGATTATATATAGAAACTGGATATTGTAGAGAGAGAGAGAGAGTGAAAACTACTAAAGTACACCAATTCTAATGGCAAAAGGAAGCGGTAGAAAACTAGAACTGAAGCGCGGAGGCAGAACATTAGAAAAGAAGGGAAAGAAGAGTTACTAAAAAGTCCAACTCAACTTCACTTTGAAGGAAAGAAGAAAAAAAGTCGGAGAGGATGGGAAAGAAAAGGAGTGATAGATATAGGTAGAGAGAGAGAGAGAGTGAGATGAACATACGGAATGGGAAGTATCTGTAGACAGAGAGACACATTGTGCACATGCATACAGTCAAGTATGCTCAAGATTCGACATTCGAGTCGCGTTGACGTTAAACCAAGAAAAAAAACGAATGAGCAATGTTTCTCTTCTATTTTGTATTTGGTCTCTTCAGCTTCGTTTTCGTTTGGGCACAGAGAGAGAGAAAGAGTCGCTCCTGAGTTGTCTTTGATTGTCAAGGGGAACTTGTTTCGTCGAGGAAAAAACTGAAAATTGTACTAAAGTAAAATGCTCAAGTTTACCTTCGTTTTAGTTTTGTGCTGAATTTGTAGCTACACACGTCCGGATGACTAGAACTACAACTACAAGAATACGAGTCTCTCTATGTTCGTGTCCTTTATCTACAACCGAGTATCTTTAACTTATTTCTTTCTTCCATTCTTTCCTTTGTGAGTGTATCAAGATATGCTTTGACTCACTATTCCTATTGAACATGGAACAACTCCCCATACAAATACACATTGGAAAAATTGAAAAGTACACAGGTACACCACACGTGTTGTACAGTCCCACCATTTCATTTCCATTGTCAATCGACAATTGGTAAGTGTGGTTCAAGAAAAAAGTTTAAGTGGAAAATTTAAAATTGGTAGCTTCCAAAACTATAATGGAGCCCATCACCAACGGCTTCTCATTTTAAAACATTTCCTCACATTTTTTTGTTTTTCAAAATACCTCAGACAAAATTTTAAAATGGCAGAACATTTGAAGTGACGCTATTCAAATTCCTAATTAATGTGTATTTAAAAGGGTTTTTTTCATATGAAAAATTAAAAAGTCCATTAGTCTGTACAAATAACTTCAGTATAAATATTTAAATTGAGTTGAAGCTTTGAAAACTTGGCAAATATAACGGTACATTTCAGTTCATTTACCCCTCAAACAATCATTTGAATCCCATTAACTATTGACCTTCCCCATTTTGTTGTCAGTGTGTGTTGCAGTATGAAAAAAGTGCCAGTGGTTTCAAGGAATTTAAAAAAATGACACATTTATTTGGAATCAAACTACAGAAATTTAAAAACAAGAAGCAAAATGCAGCTTGTTCGATTTTCAATGAGCTTAAAATGTAGCAAAAAAAAAGGAAATCTCATTTTTTCTGTTTTTCTTTGGGTAAAATGAAGTGCAATGAAAGAGAGCAAAAGTACGATGGATTCGAATATGGAATATCTGTAGACACATACACACACACACACACATGCATGTACTGGTTATGAAAAGAGCTATAGAGAGCGAGCAAGAAAGAGGAGTGAAAAGTGAAGTGGAGGAGAATCTTGTTCGTTTTGGATGTTGTAAGTTCTAATCCGCTTTTGTATTCGGGACTGGATGACCCTTTTCACATTCATGATGGTGAAGAGGAGCTGCTCTATATGTATGAATAGCACTTTTAATATGATGGGAAGATGGTGCGATAAAAATGATGTTTTATAACCGAGTCTAACTGCTAAATAATGTACAAGGGGAGTTCATTCTGAATTCATTGGAAGCTTATGTGTACTTCCCCCAAACTAAACTCATACCAAATTTGCCACCTAATCTGGCACACACACACACACACACACATACACAACCATACATCCAACCAGAACCAGAACCGACAAAAATCCAAGTACATGTTCACGAAGAATCGTAGCAGATTCTTCCTCCTCCTTCTTCTTCTTCGTCTTCTTTTTCTTCGCCATTCCACTTTGACTTGAAATTCAACTTCTTGGGGACGACTTTGTCTTGGCTTTATATAAAGCAGTGTGTTTGGGTTGGCTTGGAAGTAGTGAGTAGTGAGTTGCCGGCTCCAAGTACCTACATTACGTATCAGCCAGCTCCTTTCCACGCTCACAGTATGTATGTAAGATGAGGAGTGAGAAACACATGGTGATGGTATGCTCTACGTACAAATTCAATCGTTTATATAAAATATGTAACCCTCTAATAACTTTCCTCTCTCTCCGTATACAAACTTCACTGTAAGTCCATACATGTGTTCAAAAAAACTCTTCCACCTATACAATTTCGTTTCTGATCATGTATGTTTTCGGGTATCTCTATTCTCTCTCTGTAGCCATCATGTGCATGTCATTTTTTCATGCCCTTCCAGCTTGAAATTCAAAAGTAGTCACACCGACAGCAGACTTTCTTTCTTTCTTCCCTCGAATCTACTCAATTCATCTCCTTTGACTTTTTCCATTCTCATGATGGGCTGTTGAGAGGTGAGTCTGGAAATCCTACTCTTTCTTCCTGTGGTTTTCCCCTTCGTATGAAAGTTAAGAAAATTTTGTTGAACCTCGCATAAAAAAAAGCCTCAATCTTTCACCAACGAAGCGGATTCCCATTTTCTATGCAATTTTTACTGGGATTTAACACAGAAAATTTGATTTAAATTAAAATTGAATTGCTCAAAATTTATGATGTTAATTAGACACAGTTTTATTGCTTGACTTTAAATTCAAGTTGTAAGGACAAGATGTACATAATTCTACAAAATTGATAGTAAATAAAAGAGTTGTTAGAATGAATAGTAAAGTTGTTAGAAAGTGGCGACATCCGTATTACATTCAGATTTGTTGGCATAACAAGTTAAGCTCAAAGGCTTTAACCCCGTCCAAAAATAAGGGTGTTGAGAGGAATGAAGGCAAACGAAACCGAGTTGTTTGGAGCAAGAGCCAAAATAGATGACAAGTTTTGAGAATTGAGGTTTGTAACTGCAGTAGGATTTGTAAAAAAAGACAAAATTAAAAAAATGTTTTGTAAAAAAAAAATTAAAGTTAAAACTTATGAAAAGGAAATCTTACAGATTCGTCCATGTGAATCCATCCCAATTTGAATATCTTGCTCTTTTAGGGCATCTTTAAGATTGTTCATGTCCAGATCCAAAGCTGACTCGTCAGAATCCACAAAAATAGCATCGTCGGGCTGTAGAAAAATTCAAAAAAACATTTGAATTCATTTTAAACAGTGAAATAGATGAAATTGTATGGAAAAAAATAAAAAAATTTGGTACTTACTGATGGGTAGGCGAGAATGAGAGCTGACATGCCAGCGAACAAGGCGAGAATCAAAATAGTCTTGGAAGCCATTTTTTGGAAAAATTGTTATTTGGGCTGATGAAATTCAAAATGAAAATTTGAATGGAAAATTCAATGGATTTTTCAAAATCTGGATGATTTGAATTATTTTGTGTTGAGAGAGTTGAGACTTGACTCAGCTGATTTGTGATTTAAATCGTAAAATTACCTGGCTTTTATACCAAACTAATTATTTACTTTACGTATTAGGTTTATTGTACTAATTGAAAGCTTTTTAACCTCCACCGGATGTGTGAACTCTTTATTGTATCGTACATATATGAACTCTCAACTCATTCATTGTTTGTCATTTCCCTCAATCTCCACCGTCATGATCTCATTTTCCATTTGATAAGTAATGCATTAGGCAAGAACAACATGGCAAGTTTAATTTAACTGTGAATGTGTAAATTACTTTGTGTTTGGAAATGAACGGAGCTGATGTAATGTAAGTTTGTTTGAGTTACAAGTATCTGTATAGATAGATTTAGAGACTCGACAAGTCGTGAATATAAATATAATTTCAAACACAGATTCTTCTCCTCTAATGAACCTCAATAATCATAATAATATCAAATATGGAATACCGACTGAATGCTGTTAGGAAAATCTATGGGATTTCCTTTGCCTTTTATTTTTATGTACTTCTTTTTTTTGAGATGCCAGGGATTTGGAACTTCTTGGATCATTTGTATGTCTGGGTAAGTATATCGGAATCGGAATCGGAATCGGAATCGGAATGATTCCTCGGAAACTATTCACTATAATAATCTATAATAATATCCACTCTATTTTTTGTTCCAGCCATCGACTTTATCCTCATTCTGATTCCCCATGAAAAAAGGAAGACGGAGGGAGAAAAAAACCGAACAACGAATGATGATTGAATGAAAAAGACTTGAAATTGAATGGATGTTACTGTTACACATAATGGGTGACTGAAATCTGAGATGACCATCCGACAATGGACTTATAGTAGCCACCGATTAGTTGGTCCAGAGGATTTTTGTCTTTTTCTTCGTCTTCTTCTTCTCCTTCTTTTCTTTCTATTCTCAGTTCCTCTGGTTCCTCTGTCTTTTTCTCTTCATCCCCGTCCCTTTTACTTTTACTCTTTCATATTTCCTGACATTTATTTGTTAAGTATACTCGGACTGTATGTGTAGAGCATGGCGTTTCTTCCACCTTCTTGGAGCTTGGACTGACTCGTACATTTCCCTCCCTCATGCATTGACTGTACTATGTATGTCCATGTACGTGCATGGTCTATAGTCTATACTATGTGCCTGTGTGGAGGGAATATGTGATATGTGATCATACAGACATCATGTCATATAGTCAAGTGGCAATAGAGTTGATAGGACGTAGCTTCTTTCTGCCTTTTTATCCGTCAGGCATCCTTCCTTAGATAATTGTGGATATCTTTCTTGAACCAGTCCATTAAGAATACCAAGAGCTGGAGAGGAGACGAGAGAGAGAGAGAGAGAAAGAGAAAGAAAGAGAAAGAAAAAGAGAATCTCTGAGGATGGATGAGCCATTTTCAAGACTGAATTGAAATGACCATTGGGTGCTCGTCCTAGTCGTCTTTCACCCGCCAACACACAACCACCAACAGAAAAAGAAAGACGAAAAAAAGAAGAAAACTCTGAAACTTTTCATTCTTTCTGCCTCAGCCTCTGCTCCTCTCTATATTTCTCTGTCTGTACTCTTCTTCGGTTCTTCCACTTCCCAATTCTCCACTATTCCATAGATACTATGGACTGAATCCTGAATCTTGTACTCATTCGTCCCTACATATACTGTATGTGTAGGTAAGATACATATGGATTTTTGGACATGTTGTGAGTTGTGAGGCTCATATGAAAGTGTATTTACATTGGATTTGCTTGGAGTTTGGCGGGTGCCTGCAGTACAGTGGAGAATGAGGATTTTACGAGATGTTGTTTTGTAGAAGTACATAGAGAGAGTAGGAAAGCATAGCTTGGTCTTTTAGTCTTGGGTTCTTGGTTTTTCGAGTTTTTTGGCCGAGTTTGGGGTTATGATATGAAGTAGGAGGCGGATACCTTTGTCGTTTTTATATTTGTGTATGTGTGTATGTGTGTGTGAGTGTACTTTTCCATTTTCTGACAAACACGAGTTTTCGTACGTACGTCCACGGTCGGGGGGAAAAAAGAGGGGAACACAATGCCTGGCGTTTCACATAAAAGAAGACATAAGTTACCCACATTTTTATTTACTATGACTTTACAAGCCAAAGTAAAATAAATGGGTGCTAAGGCTAGTGCTATTCGACTGCTTTAAGGTTCAACGAGAAAATCCATGTTATTCTTTTGTACATCTTTCCAGTCTCCACTGAGCATCCTTCTTCTTCTTTTCTTCTTCTACTTCTACTACAACAACAACAACAACAAAAATAAAATTGTGAGACTAGAGCGTAAGCTATTTGGCATTGGCATTTGTACCCCTACGTGTGCCTATGGTTTGTATATTTTGCAGTTTTGTACGTACAAGGACTATGACGTGCAACCTATGTGCATATCTGTATATCTCCCATCCCATCTTATTCCCTATTTCCGCCCGTTGTTTCTACTTTTCACTTTCCATCATTTTGACTACTCTGGACTGCCGAGCTCAAGTACAGATAGTTCAGGGAAACATTATCTATCAATTTACCATCCTTATTCTCAAGACTATTGACAAGACGCTCATGTCTCCATTTCCGTGTGCAAAGTGCAGATTGCACATCTTTCCTACTATTCCTATTATGTAGGTACATAAACCGGATGGATGGTCATCGTCAGAAATACAGAATGCGCTTAGTTCTAGTCAATCGGACATTACAAATTTGAAAAGTAAAGTGACCAGTTTTTCCCTCGTCGTCCGTTTGAGCAGGATCATGGTTCGACTTAGCCCATATAAAATCTATTTGTAAAGATAACAAGAAAAAAACAAGCCATGTATTTTGTTACAACTCTTTTGAGTTGCAAATGGAAGGAAACTCTGTTTTTTCATCAGAGTCTCTGGGATGTACAGACTTAAATGGGGATGGTCTTCTTTTTCTTCTCTTTATTCTATATATCGTATATACAGATATTGTTGGTTCCTCTGTAAAATATTTAACCGTATCATATCAATCATGTCCAAGGAGTTAGTTGTTTATCCCTGTCATTACTTTAATACTACACGGTTTTAGTTTGGATGCAGGACAAAACCATGGAGGAAATTAATACACTTCATCATGATCAAAAGACTTGAATTCCATGGGCTTTATTATGATATGATCAGCCAACAGCCCGGTATCTGTACTTGCATGAACATGTGGGAAGGCTGTATGTTCATTTCATGTTTCATGTCTTATACTCCTTCGGACTCGATAAAACGTATTGGGACATGGCATTTTGTTTTCTGATCAAACAATATTCTCTTTGTGGATATTCTGTCAGAGTACCGTCATCGTCACTCTCAAGTTATTATCACAAGAGGAATTAAATTATGAATTTGAATTTGGACCGTTGGACGGACTGTGGACAAATGTATCAAGAACTTCCCCATTTTTACCCAACTAGGAATCCTAATTTGTCTCGTGATTACAAACCCACACAGCAAATTAGCGCTATGATGAGGAAAAGTGTCATTAAACTGGTGAACATTTATGCGTAAAGCAGATGAGGATGAGCACTCTGACTATCCGTATTTCACTATTTACAAGTTGTTTCGTTAATTATGTAAACTTTTTTTTTTTTTAAATTTCCATCCCCAGCTGTGTCAAATGCTCAAATGGCAAATTGAAAAAGCAATCAAGTATTTGCGTAAGGAACGGCCTGGTTTGTTTTTGGTACATACTCAACAACTATACATACATACAAGTGGACGTGTATTGTGTATTTACGTTAGTTTTAGCTACATTCTAGTCGTATTGATTTGTCGGTTGCATTATTAAATTAAGAGTCCATTTGTATATTCCTTGTTGTTCGTTATTCATGTCGTGGACAAATATACACATGTGAGTGTGTCTATGTCTGCCTCTGCCTGTGTTTCTGTCTGTCTGTGTGTGCTCCAGTAATTTTGAACGGAAACGTCCTCGTCATCTCCGTGTCCTGTCTCTGTCTCCGTCTCTGTATATACTGCCGATGCTATACATTTTGACTCAATACCTCTTGTCTTCCTTGTTCGTACTCGAGTTGAGTTCTTCGTTCAAAAGTACTGTTACAAAGTCCGGTCAACGTAACGTGAACGTGACATCAACACATACGGCGAGACAACAAACACGAGCAAATCATCATCATCATCATCATTATCATGGTGATACCAAAAATAGGGATAAAACTACACAACTCAATAGTATAAAGAGTAAACTGTGGGGTATTCATAGTGTTTAGTGGAGTTGATATAGATATGATGAGATATGACAGTGGCTGGATTGTAGATTGTTCGTTGATTCTGTAGATGTTGTCAATCCACAGATAATTTGTTCATACGGATCACCCTCTCCTCTCTATATGTATGTAATACATGCCTATACCTATGTACGTGTATTAAATTATTAAATGAGCTCATGGTGAAGGTGTATCCTTCATTGGATCCTTCATGTTCGTGTCTCTGTGTGTGTGTGTGTGTGTTGTCTCTGTGTTTGTCTCTATGTAGATATGTTATATTTATTTATGTGTGTGTTGACGGACTGGTTTGTTCGGGATGGGAATTGGATGCAATACATTATCTCATGTGTCAGCCCGAGGAAAAGTTTTTGGCGTTCGGTGCGGAAGGAGCCCGGGGATGAAAGGTTTATTATTGTAGAAAGACACGGCTAATTACTCATTTATTTCACATTAATGATGCATATTGATGAGGATAGAATATGCTGGATAAAATACTACATGAAACCATCATTTCCCCCCTTCAAAATTCATTCCTCCCTTTCAGCCACATCCCCCCACTCTTTCTCTCTCTTGTCTCTCTCTCTCCTACTCTCTCCGTTGATCCTTCGACTGTTTTTCTGTTTCAATGTTCACTTTTCATGAGCTCAAACACTCAAAGATCTGAAATGATGAGTCTGTTTTAGCAGTAGCAATATAATGAAGTATGTATCACATCCTAAAATTGCATTTGAAAAAATAAAAACAACAACGAAATGTGAGAATCTAAAATTCTGAATTTTGGCTACGCATATTTTGCAGTAAAATGTGTACAGATTCATCATTTTATGCAAGAATTGTCGACTGAAAAGTCGACTAAGCTGAAAAGTCAGAGGGTTCGGTTTGTTCGTTGTTCTTTTTGTAATTTCCGTTCCGATTTCAGTTTGACTGTTGGGAGTTGCTAATGAAAGTAGGAAATGAAAAAGCGTCATTTGATTTTCGTGTGAGGGAATTTGTTTCTCTGTCCTCAGTACAAAACACTCACCCATGCACATTTGTAAATTGCTCGGTGTGATCCGAAATTAGAGCGTTAATAACAATGTTTGTATGGATAATTAAAAAATAATGTATTTAAATAGTTGACATGCCTTGAATGTACAGAAACTGTATTATTAAAATTAAGGAGAGGGATTTTGAATTGATTTGTGAAAACAATTACTTTTACTATGACGAGTTGAAATCATGAGCGTTAACTTTGTTTTATCATGTTGAATGGAAAGAGATAGAGAGAGAGAGACTTGTGAGACATTGTTGTGCACACTGAGCAGAGCACTTACATCTATTTCCTTTTCTTGTACTTGCAAAACATAACTTGTGAAGAAAATAACCAGAATCACATTGAGCAGGGGAAAAACTTTGGAATAAAAAAAAAGGCAGAGAGCTGGAGCATTGAGGAACGATATATGGAAAGTAAATAGAATGGGAGAGAAGAGGAATGAAATGAAAGTTGGATATGGTTGAATGAAGTGCAAACAATTTACTTGGAAGATGTAAAAAAGGAGGCTATCAAGACGGGTGACTCATGGAGAGAGGAGCCTCAGAGGAGCTATCCTCCTCCTCTCTTCCACAAAGTCACCTTTTCCCTCGAGAAACTGTCATTTCTTTCCCCCTTCTTTTACAATATTTCCCTGCTCCTGCTTCTACTTCTCCCTTTCCCTCTTTTCTTTCCATCCACTCAAGCTCTATATATGTACTGTCTGCATGTTCATGCACAGTGTATAGTTTACTTTCTTTTCCCTGTGTGTTGTTGTTACGCTCCACATTTCCCTACTTTCACTATAACTTTGGATTCTTTTGGCCACTTTCTCACTTCTCCATCTCCATAAATCCATTGCTTTCCTTTCCTCATCCTCAAGTGAAGAAATTCACACAATATTTTGTGCTATTTATGTAAAAAAAATCGGCGTTGAAAATGAACGATTTCTACTCGTCGTGAGTTCGTTTGCCTTAAACTTGTCAAAGCTAGAAAAGTCTAAAAGTCATTTGCTACTTATGAATGACCTTTTCATTTCCATCTAAAATGTCATTTGTCTGTAGACTTGAAAGACTTCAAATGATTTATTTCCAGCTCATATTTTAATATTTTATCCTGATTTTCCATCCAATTCATCACATTTTTTATCAGTTTTCCCGTTTGAAAACGCACGATTTCATTGAGAGCGATAATGGAGCTTGTGAACGTCCGAATTTGCAAAGCAGGGTTAACAAAAGTGATCCTCATTTGATTGCAATGAAAATCCTTAGGAGAAACACGAGGACTTGTGATTAATTCCTGATAGCACGGTAGTTCATATACAACTACTGGATTTGTTACAATGACAATCCGCACATTTCTGTACGAGTGACAGGATTTTAAATACTCGAATGCCTTTGGTCAAGTGAGGATGGAAAGTTAGTGAAATAAACTTGGCTCGACTGTCTGTCAACAACAACGAGGGCAGGCTAAAGCAATATGGGATGTATTTTGCACAGTATAAAGAATGTACGGGTGAGATTTGTGTATGTGTTTGTGTGTGTGAGTGTGAGTGTGAGTGTGAGTGTGTGTGTGAGTGTGAGTGTGAGTGTGAGTGTGAGTGTGAGTGTGAGTGTGAGTGGAGTGTGAGTGCGAGTGTGAGTGTGAGTGTGAGTGTGAGTATGAGTGTGAGTGTGAGTGTGAGTATGAGTGTGAGTGTGAGTGTGAGTGTGATTGTGATTGTGAGTGTGAGTGTGAGTGTGAGTGTGAGTGTGAGTGTGAGTGTGAGTGTGAGTGTGAGTGTGAGTTTTTCGACTTTCGACAGTGTGAATTCTGTTGTGAAAAGTGAGAAACTTGGAAATCTCTTTTATTACATTTGCTATTTGTTCCCTTTTGGCTCCGCTATGTACAAAACCATACAGAACAAGGAACGAGTTACAGGCGAGAGAGAAAGAGAGAGAGAGAGAAAAGAGAGGAAAGTGAAAGTTTTTGGAATATCTTTGTGACAGGAGAATTACCCTATTTTCCTGTGACTTTCCTCGAGCTCATCATTGCAAAAGCTAGAAAGCCAAAAGGCTGAAGCTGGAGCTGAAACTGGGATCTAGATCCTGGATGATATTACGGATATTGCTCCCACTATCCCATGTGATATATGCACAAACATTAGAGTAATCTCTAAACATGTTTTATCAGCCTATAAAAATTTACAACTTTAGTCTCATCCTGTAGTCCCTCTGTCATCTTTTGAAATTTGCCTACCGCAATGTAAAAATTACACACTAACATACTTTCCCCCGCACGTCCTCACATTCCCCCCCATCTCAGAGTCTCACATCCATACTTTTTTCATCCTTTCCTCCGTCCTTTTTTCCCAAACCAACACATTGTACCCTTGTAAAATGAAATGAAGTTATCCTCATACAAATTTATCATTTTGTGCCTTGTCTCGTCCGATTCTAATATTACGAAATTCAAAATTCTACGTTTTATATTTTTTCACCTACAAAAACCTATTTAAAAAGACAGAAACTCAGTGTTTTACCATTAATTGAATAAAAAAGATTCAAACTGTACATAAATTCGATATTAGCAGTATTTGGGAGAAACATTGTAAAAAATCAAGTGGAGAATACCAATAAATGGGGAGAATTAAGAACGATTGGAGACTGAATATGGATATGAATATGAAGACAGTTAAATGCACAATTTACATTTCGTTTCAGTAGAGTTGAGAGTTTTGAGTCTTTGTGAGGGGATCGGCATAGTAAACTTTGAAAAAAAAACCCGACATTTATTGACGGTTAAAATAACAGGAAATACTAAAGGGGAAACACGGGCTGTACTTATTGGGATATGTAATATGCACATATACAAACACTTACTTAACTTTGAATTCAAATTCATATGGGAAACCTCGACGCTCGACTCTCGACGCTCGTCGTCGCAGTCAAATTCGAATTTGAAGTCAAATATTGAAATATTCCTAGAGATTTCTCCATTGAGTTTGACATAAACTCCTATTACCTTCCCTCGATATTCCCTTACCTATGTATGAACGAGGACTCGAAGACTCCGAGTGCAGCACACACACATCTTTGGCAATCTCCTATTTCCTCGCTCATATAAAAAAAACCCAAAAAAAGTCAAACTACATTATAATCAAAATGTCAAACGCATATTTTATTTCATATTCATATACAGACATCCTTGTGAGTGTGTACGTACACAGTCATACACTTTCTTTGCACTCTCATCTAGTTTTCTCCAATCCATTCCATTCCATTCCAAAAGCATAGCCAGACTCCTACCCGTAGAATCCACATGCTACATCAACTATTAGTTTTCACATTCATTTTCCTCAAAACCAAATCTCAAATAGCGGATCTCTCCATAATATATTAGCTATTAGTTCAAGCAAGATGGAAACTACACACAGTCCTTGACGTACTTACATACAGAGACAGAGAGAGAGAGAGAATAAAGAAAGGAGCTCTTTGGGAACTTTCCCTGGCAATGCCACATTCCAATTTTTACGATTACCATACATGTGAATAGAAGGAGAAATTACGATGAATACGCTGCAATGAAAATGCAGTAGGGACGTCGTTCAAACGACTGAGGATGGAGCCAGGCGTTAAAAGTACAGGTTCCGTCGAGCTCCCTGAAAAAAAGTGTAGACAGCAGACAGACAGACAGAAAGAGAGGAAAAGAGACAGTGTGAGATAGTAGTGAAGAATTCAATGTCTTTTTTTACCTGATGTTTTTTTTCCTCTTTCCTTTTCCCTCTTCACTCTTCACTTTTCACCCATTCACACTTTCACACTTTCATTTTAGAATTGGGGACGAGCTAGAAGGGGAAAAGAGAAAGCGAAAGTGAAAAGGAGGAAAGCGAGGGAAGAGAGAAAGGAAACCAGATGAATAGGGAAATTTTGTAGGCTATATATAGAGACATAAAAGGTTCGAAATAGAGTATGAAGGAGACAGAGAGTGTGTGTGTATTCGTATGTGTGGGTGAGAAAGAGAGTGTGAGGGAGAGAGAGCGAGTAAAAGAGAAAATAGAAAGACAGTCGTCAGACTCTCTTGAAGGATATGGAATGAAATGGGGAACCGAGAGCATTTCGTTGGGTTGGTTTGGTTTGGTTTGTTCTCGTTTAGTTTTAGTTTTCGTTTCGTTCAATTTTCCAAAAGTCTGACTTGAGTTGGGTAATTTGGGCGTTAGTCATATCCTAATGAAATTACGTGCGAGCAAAGCACGTTTTTGTTTATGGTGTCCATTCCCATAATGGAAATTGCTTTTCTCTCTCTCTCGTTCTCTTTCTCTTTCACTGTCTGTCTGTGTGTCTCGGTTTGTATTTATTTGTGTACAGCACTGTATTTTGTATCTGTATCAGTAGAGAATCCTCACGCACACAAACATACACAGACTCCCTCCTATTTTCTATCCCATTCTCTTTCTATCTTGTCAGTCTTCATGTCCCAGCTCGATCCTCACGAGTCTCTATGCAAAATATCTGTATAAGAGACACATGATGACACAAATATCTTGGTTCCAATGCCAATATTCCACGCACACATTTGCATGGTGTTGTTTAAATGGTGAGGAAGTGCATATGTTCATTAAGCTTCGTCTCTCTGTGTGATGTTTGTAGTTTTTGTATTTTCTCCTCTTCCTTATTTCTCTTGCAATTTCTATCGACTATCAAGTTCGCCATCAACTATCAACTACCAACTTTGAAACATTTAGTGAATGAACTGGCGTGTACGCACGTGCGTATTCAGTTCATCTCTTCAGTTCATCAATTAATTAAGGGAGAGTCGTGTTTAATTGCTCAAAATTTACGTACATAGAGAAGAAATATTAATTAATACTTACGTTTTTTTAGGTCATCCAGTTTTTTGTTGCTGGAGTCAAGGGAATTGGTTCTCTCATTCAATTTCACAGCTATTTCATAATGAAACGAGTGACGAATTGTATACCAAGTTTTTTAGACTTTCAAATTTGATCCAGGTGATTAGATTCGATCGAGGTGGAGAGAGAAAACCTAATTTAAATATCCAGGTAATGTCGGCTTTATCTATGCCAAGGTTTTAGGATTTTTACATGCTGAGTGAGACTCAAAATTAAATGTGTCAAAATCAAATCATTTGCAAATTCCGTCTGTACTTTGTACCAGGACATTTTAGGTGGGTGGATTCACTTGCTTCGGATTTGCAATTTTTTTGCATAACATGTTTGTTCCCTCTGAAACTCTTTACTTCCCTCATCCAAACAAAAATTCAAATTTAAATAAAACCTACAAATAAGAACGAGAGTAGGTAGATTTCAAAGGGGAATGTATTTGTATTTGTGGGGAATTGGGAACGGTCGTAAAAGAGTTATCACCCAAAAAACTTTGGAGACACTTAGCTAAGTTCAAGAGTTTTGCACACAGAGTGAAGTGAATCCGACTTCGTTGTCGTCAACTGTCTGATTGCAAAACACAAGGAGTGGGAATATAAAAAGATTCCTCGACGCGACTCTTTGTACATTTTTTTTTAGGTTGATCCGAATACAAACCACAGCTTCATGTTTTTTTCTCTAATTTCAAATGGAATGAAAAGTCGACTCGGATGGAATACAACTACTCTGGATTTGTTTTGGGAAAAACATTCTCACTGATTTCCTTCACGAGTTGACTTGTCCTCCTCCGTATTTTGGCTCCCTCCACTTTCCCCATTTCATTCAACACCAACATGCATGCATACAAGACACATATATTTTCTGAACTATCAACTGGATGTTTGTGTGAGTGAGAGAGTCAATGTGTGCGTGTGAGTGTGTGAAACTACAACGTATATGTGGATATAGAGCATATACAAAAGGAGTACGGCGGTAGGTAAATGTTTGTTGTCAAGAAAATGTCTTTCAGAGCATAAAAGGCAAATGGGGAACGGTCTTCAAAGTTGTTTGTGATGCTTTCTTGTTTTTTTTCCTGTTCTGTTTGGTTCTTGGACTGATCGTCGTCGTCGTCGTCTACATGCGAGTTTTTTTGCTTTGGAACGTAAGTGGATGGATCCGCGTGTTGTTGGTTTCGTGTAAATGGTAGCGCATCGTCATTGTCGTGCGTTATGTCAGGGAGATGCAATTGCAACTTTATGGTTTCCTCTTTTTTCCCCTTTCCTCGGGAAAGTGTGATAATGTGTAAGTGTAAGCTGGGAGATATCCAACTCAAATGTAGAGTCAAATGTAGACTGTAGACGGAAGTAAGGTGTCTTTTCCCTCCTCGAGTTTCGTGTCACTCTATTTCTCTTTCTCTCCTTATTTCTGATTGTAATCTTTACATGTGCATTGTCTATGTTCTCGTTTTCTACATACACTGAGAATCCCATGGAATTGATATGCACTCAATTGTACTTTACTTTTTTCTTTTTCTCTTCAGTAACCAAATTCAAAATGAAATTGAAGACAGTTCAAAAATCAAACAAATGTATTCTGGGGAATCTGGAAACTGGATTGAAGTGACTCTCTTGCGTTGTTGTAGGGTGAGAGTCAGAGGGAGATCCGTAAGTAAAAAAGTGAAATTGTATGTTTCATACGTGTGGAAATATAAACTCTTGTACATAGCTTGTATGTAGCTCAACTTTTTTACGTTCATACATAGGGAATTTGTACAGATATTCGTAGTTAGTGAGATTGCCGTGTAATGTGAGTACGAGAGAGAGAAAGAGAGGGAGAGAGAGAGGGAGAGTGAAGTGACAAAAGGAGATAGAGATGGAGAAGAGAAGAGAAAAAGATGGCAATGGAATCGCATAAAACAAGATGACAAAAAAGTCGACATGCTATGGGCAAAGACACAGAGCGTCAATTTATTATTCTGTCAACGGAATGTCTTGATGCAAAAAGAAACAAGCGTAATCAATATCACGAGAGTTGAGAGTTTGATTCATGAAAATGGCCAGTTCTCCGTCTCGAATCTGGACCTCAACTCTCCTTCTTCCCCCCTCCCGAGGAAAACTTGCCACCAAAACTTGGACATACACGTACTTTGCTTTTACTTTGAGAACGAGCCGGTTTTTTAAATGTACAGATAGATACTCGGATTTGTCCGCCTTGGAATTTATATGTTTTTCAACCTGTGTCGTTGTAGTTCCCTTTCAAAATTGTAATTGCACTCTTTTCAAACAAGTCAACTTTAAACAAGAACAACTGCACTTTATAAAATTCGTAAGTGCAAGCAATGTATTTGTAAAAATGCAGCTGAGATTATTTCTGTGAAAAAACGCAGAAGACAGTCGCCGGAACATTGTGAACTGGCGACAATGGGGGTAAAAAAAGAGTAACGTGTAAATGTGTGCACTCGACTATCTAGTAGAAGAAGAAACGGGGAGTAAGTAAGTTGTTGGGATGAGAGGAGGAACACATCCGTAGTTTGGGACTTGGAACAATAACATAGACAATACGAATGAGGATGAGACGAGTTACTCTTATTTTTGCTACTTTCCAAGCCACTGTCGCATTTTCTTATTCGCATTCTTATTCCTGTCTTTATATGTACTTTATATATAAGATATGTATATGTGTGTGTGTGTGTGTGTCTGTAGATCACCGGCCGGACTTGAGGTAAAAAATGGAAGGACATGGAGAAGAAAAAAGATCTTTAGAATTGGAAGACAAAGTGAACAATGAGGAAAATGTTGGGAATCCGCCTTCGTCTGGACGACTCAAACTACACACATAACCCACAGTATAGAGAGTGAGAGAGCTATTTGACTGCGGCTATAAGTATCGTATAAGTATCCTTCCTTCGCTTCCCCCCATTCTCCGACCATACATGTACACAACTGCTGTATTCATGCATATGCCCTGAATTCCCTCCAAATAGAACCAACTATGTATACATTTATCTCTGTGCTTGCACTACTTTTCCCTATTTTTTCCATGTCTGTTTCATTGGTATTGGTTGGTTCGTTGGCTGGGCTGGTTGGTGAGTTCCTTTTAGAGAAAAAAGTAAAAGTAAAGTAAGAGAGAAAGAGAGAGAGAGAGAGAGAGAGAGGAAAAAAAAGGAAAACTGAGTGAGGAGATAGAGATGGGATGAGCAAAAGAACTAAAGCTAAAACCAGAAGCAGAACCAAAACCAGCTGAAACAGAATTGAGTGCCGCAGAACTGAGAACTGAAGAAAGTACAGAAAAGTACAACTGTTCCTTTTACTTACATTGAATTCAAGAGTTTTACACCCATACAGAGCAATACAGCGAGTGGAACGAGAGAGTGAGAGAGAGAGAAAGACTAAAAAAGGAGAGCCTTTTTTGGACGTTGCTGTATTCACATGTCTTGAGTTCGTGTGAGATGGATGGACATTGACCGAAAGTCGTTGACTTACGACTCTTGTGACTCTCAAGCCTCCCTCAGAATGTACGACTGGAATATGTAGGTGCTTTCCCACCCCCCTTCCTTCTTCCTTCTTCCTCTACACTAGATTTTCTCTTCGAACAAGCCTGAGCCCATGGTCCATCAATTCCTCTTTTCTCAAATAAATGAAACTAAACTTTCTCTTTTCCTCGTCTTGGGCTTATGTAAAATATCAAGGCTCAAGTCAAGACTCAAGACTCTAGACAAACTACAAACTACAAACTATTAGATTATTGCTATATCGCATAGATATTTCGTTTTTTCTGGTGGGAGGACCAACGTCCTTCACTTGCACACACACACACTCACATATATACATACACAGTCCACTAGCCCACAGTCCACGGCAGGCAGGCAGACAGAGAGATAGAGAGACAGACAGAAAGACAGACAGACAGTATGAGTCAAAGTCCAAGTCCCATTTGAATTCGACTCCGGATCCTCTGAAATCCGGAATCCAAGTTTGGCTGAGCAGTTAAGAGTATTGGATGACAGCCCTCGTCTTTTAGATCATGATCGTGTATATGGGTTTTCTTAGGAAATCAAATCAGTAAAGTAATAGTGCCAGCGACTCCTCTATTTCTCTTCTTCTCCTTCTTCTCCTTCCTCCACTTCTTCTTCTCAGTCGTCTACGGCGTCATCGTCGGCGTCATCGTCATTGTCGTCGTCGTCTTGGTCTTGGTCGTGATGGGTTGGAGTAAGTGAGCTCTACTACAGAAAACTACATGTACACTCTTCTCACTACTGACTGATGGACGGACGGACGGACGGACGGATGAGGAGCATTGCAAATGGCAAATGGGTTAAGTGTGGCTACATAACGGAAGCATTGACATTACATTACTATTGAATATATCCGAGTCGTCCTATACCCCACCAAATCCACATAAATACTCTTGTAAAGTTTTAGCAAAAAAAAAAAGTATCAAAAGAAACGGAGGGGGGGGGGCGAAGAACAAGAGGAGAACGGAAAGCGGACGACGAGCTGAAACTGGGAGAGAAAGAGACAAAAGTTGGAACCATTTACTAAATCACATTGGAAAGGATTGGTGATAAAGTCACAATTTTTCCTATTTTCCTTTTTCCCCCCTTCGTTTTTTCCCTTTGCCTTCTTTTTTTTCAAATCGCCGAGTGGAAACTCAACGGACCCCTCACTTGAGAATAAATCAAGGCAAGTTGAATATTCCCAAGTGTATTGTATCCAAAAGGAGCCAAACTTCATGTCAAATGTATTTTCCAGTACAGCATGAGTACGGCAGGGGTAAAGTTCATCTATAACCAGAACCAACAGATACAAAAAACTATACACAACATCAAAGCGAATTCAAAATTCAAAACTGATAGACCTCCACGAAAGCAGAGGCCTTTCATTCATTGACATGTCATCCAGAAAAATTGTATACTTAATACATATTTACAAAAAGAAAACATGTATAAGAAATCTGGGATATTTTGGCTGAAACTCTCGTGTGTCTGGTCTGTTCATGAGCATGAGCATGAAGGTGAAATGAATGGGAAGTGGAATGGTGTAAGGAATAAAATTAAAATAAAGCGTCGTCCTAACCTCACCAATCGACATGGTAAAAAGAACGGGAAAGAGCCTGGCGATTTAAAAGAGTATCCTTTTATATTGTGCATAGACTAAAAAAAGTGTCTGTATGTTTTTTTTTGCACAAACTCTCGATGAGTCGAAAGTCTAGTAAAGCCGTTTGTTTTATTTCATTTGATGCAGTTGGGAAAGAGTTGGATGGGAAGGGATTGTGGACGGGAGTTGCTGGAGTTGGTTGAGTTTGAGAAACCGGTGTGATTCTCTCGTTCGTTCGTTCGTTTGTTCGTATGTGGAGGAAATTGAAAGACCCCCAGAGAAGAAATTGGGCATAGCAGATGTAGACAGGGAATTGAGAGACGAAGCGGAGAGAGGCAGACAGACACTTTAACTTTCCTTGAAGACTCATTCACAGCTCAATCCCAATGTATGAAAACGATTGCCCATTCCCTCGTCCCAACTCCACACACACACACACAGCCTACTTTAGCTTAACTCCAATGTCTGTGGTTTCTAGTTACCCGATTTTTATATCAAGTTTCAAAAGACAAACTAAGAAAATATCCACCACATTCGCATTCGTATTTACAGTTTACAATCCATGTTTTAACTCATTTTTGCTTTCATCCATTCCACTAACTTTCCTAGTGAGGTTTCTGTTTTCAGCGCATTGTATTATGATTCCTTTTTTTATCCTCATATATATTCATTTCGCTCTCCTTTCTGTCACCATTCCAAAAAGGAAATAAAAATAAAAACAAAAACATGTGCCCACTGGATTTGCTTTTACAGTCTCAAATCTCATGTTCAGTCACTTTTCCTTGATAGGCCAAACACAACAAAAAAAGCAGACAGTACGGAGAAGGCTGGAAAAAAGGTAGCGTCAACTTGGATGGCGATCGGAAAGGCGGAAGAAGGATCACACACCAAATACCGACCAAGACGAGACTTTCTCTCTCTCTCTCTTTCTCTCCCTCTAGAATGTACAGTGAGAAAGTGAAGAAATTACAAGCACGTTGCTCTATACACAGAAAAAACAGGGAACTGAGAATGAAGAGACGGAAGGAGAAAAAGAGAGAGAAAAAGAGAGGCGCAGAGTCTTTCACATCCCATCACGTTGCATCCCATCGCTTCGCCTATCATCATCAATTGTTTGATGCCTTAGTTTTTCCTCTGAGTTTGATACAAACTTCAAAAGGCTTCCCCCATACAGATAATTGGGTTAATGGAGTCTCTGATGGACTTCTTTAGTAACTGAGGACTCTTCCCACTACCCAACATATAACATATGAGCATATCCCTATAAACTATCCTCCATCCAGACTTTACATATTCAATTTAACAATCCCAAGTGTACAAACTCTATGGCTTTCTCTCTCTCTCTCTCCTTTTGGCTTGGCTTGCTTGGGGAATTTGTACAAATTTAGAAAAAGCACAAGCTGGAGCTCAGCAACAGTGACTTTGTAGTAGTCTCCAACAAAAAAAAGGAGAAGGGAAATGAAATGTAGAACTCAGACTAGAATCGGTGGGAGAAGAAGAAGAAGAAGAAGCTTAAGAGCACGAGGAGAGAGGGAAGAGGACATGGATGAAAGAATGTGCATAAAGTTAAGTTTTTCGTGTATTTCCTCATATGTGAGTAGAAGACGAGTGCGGATATTGCCAAACCTGTTCAATCCTTCACACACATACACACACACACTTAGCATTTGAATTGACTGTATAGAACACGAAGAGCTATTTGGCCGTTGTCCTTTGTAAAAAGACACTCTTCCACTCATACAGAAAAGTTGTAAGTTTTACAAGGTAAAGTTTCAATGTACGTCCCGAAACTTGGCGTATCTTTGTATGTTTTGGTTCCATCCGTTCCCGCCTTCTCCTTCTTCTTTTTCTTCTACTACTACTTAGGAACGACGTTTCGCTTGGATTTAATTATTTTGGTAAACAGACGAATTTCACTTGTGCTTTCTTCTCTCCTTCCCTCCTTAATGTTTGTCCTTACACTGATGGCTGATGGTTCCCTCTGTTTTTCTCTCTCCTCTCTCTCTCTCTTTCTCGTCCATTCCCCACTGTATTTATGTACGATTACTAATACGACAAATTCTCAAATTCTACGTCGACATACAACATGTGACGTTACAGTATTCGGTTTGTACGTCTGTCTATGTGTGTGGATTGCTTGTAGAATTTGTTGAGGAATCGTATCGTTTGTTCAACTGAATGTAGCCGTGGTCGTGATTTCAGACGGTTGACGAAAGTCAAAGTTTACCACTCAAACCTGTTCAAAGTACTTATACGATACAAGTATATGTACGCTAGCTTTCAATGATTCTAATATAATATACAGACAGATGTAAGTGCGTGTAAAGCAAAGTGTACAGGTTGACTGGAGCCAAATGTACTGCCGAGGCAGAAGCAGTGAGAACCTTTCGCTATATATATACCTATATATCGTAGAGAAATAGTGGGGAAGGAAAAATATGTGAAGGATGTGAAAAGTAAAAGTTGTTCCATCTGTACATGTCTATGTCTATGGGAAGAGAAGAGAAGAGAAGAGGAGCATCCATTATCAATTCTCCATGCTTCTCCCTTCCACCTTAACGGATTTTATTTCATTTCATTTTATTAAGCAACTCGAGCCCGACTAACCCATGTAACTAACAGATCTCCAACTCATTGTTCATTTCATGAAATTCGTTCAACTAGCAAACTCTCATGTTATTCTCTCCTCCTTCTCTCTCCCTCATCATTCTGTTCATACCGTATGTTATGTCTGTAGCTGTAGTTTGAACATATATAGACATTCTTTCACTCTGAAACACTCAATACTCATCTAAATCCAAATCTATACCGGCAAAGCAACGAAACGGCTTTCACTTTCTCTCTCTCTCTCTCTCTCGTCTGTGGGTAAACGAAACGAGCTAACTTTCGAGTTTCTATGGAGAGTCTACACTTAAAGTTATTCGGATATCTCTCACTGTATGATACATACACTGTATATGTCTGTATGTGTGCAGTTTTTCCATGTGTCTTTTCCATAGTAGTAAAAGTGGTGAGGAAAGGGAAAGAGTAGCATGAGCAGACCAGTTGGAGAGTAGGAGAAAATGTGTGAAAACAAGGCCCGTCTAAAGAGAAAGAGAGAGATTCCGAGTGTCTGGCAGCCAGTCAGTCGACTTTTCCCACTTGAAACCCTGTTCAGAGAGAGAGAGAAAGAGAGAGAGAAGGAGAGTGAAGAGAGACAGAGAAAGAGAGACGGCCAAAGAGAGTTTAGACTGAGCCAACAAAGTAAAAACTTTTTTATCCTCATCCTGTATTAATACAGAGCCGAAAATTAAAACTGTTCCCTCTTGAACGGTACCTCACGTTGAGTTGGCTTTCTCCGTCTCCTCACTCTCGCTCTCGCTCTTTAACCCCTACTTAGGTAAAACGTGAAATGAAGAGAACTTTAGCTCAGTTTCAGCTCCAGCTTACAATTACAAGGATGGCTAAGAGATAGAAAAAGTACACACATCTACACATCCACACACACACATACGCATTCATATGTACACGCATACACACACAGTACATATGTATGCAGTGTTAAATAATGTTCTAGGTGCTGAAATCCTAGTTGAGTTCCCCAGTAGAAAATTCCATATAAAAATACTTTCACTCATCGGCCTCATAAGGGAGTTGAACATGACTGTAGAACTGTAGAAAACTATAAATATCTACGGATGGATATATAGAGCGACAGAGAGAGAGAGCGAAAGAGTAAGAGTCAACAAAAGCTGCAGCTTCTGAACCCAAAATAAGTTGTTGTTTTTGATGATTCTGAATGTCAGAAGCTATTTGACTCTTTTGTTTTGTTCTCTGTTTAGTTTTCGAGGTAGAGTTGTAAGCTTGGGCGAGTTACAGTCAAATAGTTTATGCAAGCAGAATGAAAGAGAGCGAAAGAGAAAGGGGAAACGCATCGGGAAGCTGAAAGAGCTTAGGAAAAAGCTCACAATGGGATAAACAAAAATAATATCTCTTGGTTGACAACTACTTTTTTCCAACTTTCTCTCTCTCTCGCGTTTTTTTTACCTTTTGTGGAGATTCTCATTTGAAAAACTTTCACTCTGCTTACGATTAGCTTTAATGATATTAGCCAAGGCTACTCCCTTTACTTTCCTCCAAGTTTAGACTCTAAACGGTTCAAAAAAACATGCTCTGAGTAATTCCCGCATTTGGGAATTCAACATTTTGATTCGAGTTTTGAATTTTCAGGGACTTTGAAAAAATATACCATAGACTTCATAAATAAAATCATTCATGGCACCAGAATTTTATATTTAGGATTTTTTTTTATTATTTTTCTTGACACATTTGAAGTCAATTTTAAATCCTAAATTCCATGAGAATTTTTGCTCTTTGATTATTCAGATGATTCTCTGTTAGTCAGTGTCAATTAATTCTGAGCCTAATGGTGAAAGATTCTATTCTATTTAATGTCTCTAACCTTTAACTTCAACAGATGCGTTTTGATTTCTTTAGGTTTTCCGTCAAAACAAGAGTGGAGTGTATAAAAACAAAGTTCATAATTAAATTTGAAAAATCGTCTTGAGACACAACTTTTTTATGTAGAATTTTAGGAATTCCGAGTTTCGTATTTCCATGTCAGTTTGAATGTAGCTCTGGCATGTTCACACTTAAAGCGTACAATCGTACGCTTAATTCACGGATATGTTTTTTCAATATGTTCATGCGTGTGCAATGTGTACATGTGCGTCCGTATGCATACCGTTTCGTAAAAGGGAAATGATCATTATGGGAAATAAAAGTGAGTTTGGCACACGGGAAATCACAAAGCTTAAAGCAGATGAAGAGCGACGGAAAGTCATTTTTCATTTCTCAAAGATACTTGCTAAATAAAAGGAGGGAGCGAGCATAAGAAAAAAATTGGGATGTAAACTTTCTACATCCTACGCAACGAAATGTAAACCCTCATTTCTTCATTATTAAATAAGACATATCAAAGGAATTAAATAACTAATTGATTATAAAACACATTAACTTTATTGCAAATACAAAGCTTCATCTCGTGTTGTGATTGCCAATTTTTTTCTTAGCACATGTTTCTGCATTTATCTATTGTTTCCGCTCTATTCTCTGTAAAGGAAACTCCAGACACATGATAACAGATAATATGGAATTGTTAGTTGATTTTTTGTTTTCACCGGAAATGAGATGAATCCAAATAAGGATGCAATTGCTCTCACAATAATATTCTTATCCAATGTTTCCGACTTTTTATGGTACGTGAGCGAGTATAAACATTATTGTAGCTGATCTTGTATGTACACTTTACCCGCAAAATAGTTGCAATTAAATGTCTGCATTCACATTTAAATCTCTTCGCCCAAACCCAGCTGGCTACTTGAGAAAGTTTCAAACATAGAGTCTCCACGGGTGCGTCTGGAACCCGGTGAGAAAAATATTCAAAGACTGCTCGCACGGTGAAATCATCCGGATTTCGGAAATTAAATAGACGCCTTAAGGAAATTACACACACTCTCTCTCTTCAAATGTATTAATAAAACGTCCTCGTGCTGTGTCAATTTATTCGAATTTACATCGTGTACATTCCATGTTAAATATGTTAAATACAGTTTTTAAAAAAGAAGGCGTCTCAAAACAAAATGTAAACCAACGTAGAAGTATTAGTTAAATACGGATAGAAACATTTGGGGCATGAGGAATCAAATGATTAGCGGGACGTTTTTAGTGGATTCAGGTGAAGAAGACATGTGCCTTTAGATTTTGTTCAAAGCATCCTCCTCGACTACTTACAACTCAAAGCATGTCAAAAGCGTGAGATGTGTACGCTTTCTTTGTAGTTAGTGTTGCATATTGCATAGCTCATCGTATGAAAGTTAAAAAAACACATGCACACAGACAGCACATGATTTTGTGTACGATCGTAAATAGATCCTCTCGTAGTGATGATTGTATTCGAGAGAGTAAAGTGAGGACACATAGAAAATAGAAAGCTTGTAAATTTCCCCGACGATGCCATGCGCACCATTTGAGATGTAGCAAGAGAGAGAGAGGAAAAAAGTGAAAAGCCCTCTTTTTTCCCACCACCAACAGCCGGGAGAAACTTTGCCACATTTTCACACTGCTAAACGAACCTTTCACATGTTGTCTTGTGAATTGTGTGTGCTGCGAAGAGAACCAGAAATAATACAAGTGGAAGACGAAGGCGAAGGAGAAGAAAAAGAAAAAGAAAAAGAGGAACGTTGAATGTGTCTGTTTATGGCCAACACACACCGGCCGCCACGTAAATATCAGTTACCCTTGCCCCATTAATTCAACACTAATCGTTCCTCAACCAACTCACTCATACACACACAGTAACCAAAAGAAAAAAAACGAAACCAGAAGACGAAAACTCACGGACACAAAAACGTGTTCATAATTCTTTTTTGAATATTTCTTCACTGTAGACGAGGTCAGGTTTGAATTCAAGTTTACACTAAACATTCAAAGTTTGTTTCTCCTCAAAAAGAAAGAAAATAAACAGAAAAAAAGTGAGACAAAATGAACAGTTCATTTTCCTTGTGGTAATCCCAAATCCGTTGAGTATATACACGGAAACAGTGGACCTTTGACACTGAGGATACATAAATATTGTAATAAGTTCCCCGTTTCCCCGTGTGCACATCCATAATCCATAGATTCCCCATTATTTATTATCTTACTCTGTCCTCCCTTCTTCTTCTTTTTTTATTTATATCTGTATTTTCAGATTATTCTAGTCATAATTAAAACATTCAAAGAAAGGAAAAAAAATTGAGATTGTGCCAAAAAAAAATGTGCAAGTTGTGCTCAAGAGTGTATAAATTCCGGCCCGTAAAATTAAATGTTCCACGTTAATCCCTCTTTCTCTCACTCCTCACTACAAGACAAGCGTCCTGGAAACAGTGGAAAGTGGAATCATGTTAATCTGGATTGTGAATTGTGAACCGTAAATGTTGATTCCCCAATGTTTGAAATTATCAAGAGTGTGTGGAGTTGAGTTGTGTTGATACTGCAGTCATTGTGGTTTTATTATAATTTATCTCATTCTCATCTACTCTCGAGTTCCCGTGCCGTGATATTGCCCTCATCTTTTTCTGCATTCATTTGATGAGGGAATGGTTCAAGGTGTCTCACCAAAAACCTGATGACTCTTAATTTTTAATAAGTGAGGAATTGCAAGTTGTAAACTCAAACTCTCGTTCTCCTCTTCCTCTTTTGCAATATGATTATGGTTCATGGTTAGTTTTGATGGTGGCGAGAAGAAACCAGTGAAAATTACCCAATTCTCTCTCTTTCTCGTTCAAACGTTCTGTTTTCTTTCCTCGGCTTTCTTCCCTTGTTTGTCATTTCATTTTACATCCTACATATAACAAAACTAAGAGTCACTCGTCTCCCTTTCACGATTTTCCAAAGACCAAAAATGAATTGGGACGCCACTTACAAATTCCTTCTCTTCATTCTCCCACTTTGGTGCGGATTTCTTATAACGGGTGAGTCATCTTTTTTGTTTTACTTCCTTCTTAAGAATTTTCAAAATTTGAATTTGAAAAGAGAAAAAAAGTCTATGGGTTCGATTGATTTATTTTTTTTTAGTTATAAAAGCATTCGATTTAACGATAAAACTAGGAGACGATGTTTGCTTGTGTTTTGGCTGTTGGTCTTGAAAAAGGAAAATGACTAGGGATATTTTTGATTATTTCCCTTGTCACAATCCTTCAAGTAATTCTCTGCAATAAATCTAAATCTACATGAGCCAACATATGAATATGAACCGGAAACCGGGAACGGAAACGTATCGATGAATCTGAATTCTGAATACAAAACTGGGGAAAGTGGAGGAAAAAATGTAAGGGAGAGCGACAATGACAGTGTAGGAGAATGAGACGGCGAGAATGGAATGGGGAAGAGATAATAATAAGAGAGAAAAGACGTTGGGCTTTGTGTGTATGTGTATTTGGGGTGGGTAGAGAATATGGGGATATGGGGGAACTTGGAGGGTATGAAACTATGAAGGTGACTTGGTTGTTGAAGAATATATACATATGTATAAATATATATCTAGACGTTGAATGGAAAGCGAAACAATTCACTGTAAATGTGATATGTCAGATAGAGTTTGTATTCATGCACAGGAGCAACCAATAAATTCTGGAAGGTTTGACTAGCAATTTCTAAGATATGGCCATGGTGTACGGAATAAGTTGAGTGAAGACTTCATCCCTCAAGTCATAAATTCCCCATGATAAACAGGCAGTGAGTTGAGTTGAGTTCTGCGTGAATGTGTGTGTGTACTATATATGTGAGTATGTGAAATAGATTCGGAAAATGTACCCAACGAAATATACAGAGCAAAAAGGAAATAGACAGAGAGAACGAGAGAGAGAGAGTCATGGATGTGAGTTAGTTGGAGTGACGACGGTCGAGGAGCTGCAGGGAAAAATTTCGATGAAAATTTAATGAAAATTCATAAAGAGGGAGAAAACGAGGAGAAAGCTAGAGTGAGGAGAATATGAGGGGAAAGAGATGGTACGGCAAATCATAGTTTATAGTTAAACTCATATCCCACACACCCACACACCCAAACTCAAACTCATACTATACAATAGCCACTACATACAACATCCCTGTCTATACCTATGCTCAGATTTGCACACGACTTTCCCCTTCTTATCCAACTTGATTTCCCTGTATGTTTTTTCCCGTCTCAAAATTCACACAACTGCAACTACAAGTAAAAAAAAAATCTAGCTGGAACTGCTAGAATCATCCAACGGTCGGAACTTGGTTTTTTCCCTCACACATCTGCAGCTATTTTGTACAAGAGTATATTATAAATAGGAAATAGGTATAGTTGAGATTCACACACACACACACACACACACACACAACCTCAATGTAAAAGACACGACGACCAACATGAACACTTGTAATAACGTGAAATCATATCTGGATGAGAAAAAAAGAGAGGATAAAAACTACCAAAATATTTAAGGGAAGCGGAGAGAGCGAGAAAAAAACGTTGTACAGACATCTGTACGGTAAAAGAAAGCAAGAGAGAAAGTCTTCACAAGTCTCTGGGTTCACACTTTATGCTCTTTTCTCTTGACCATGACACTAGAAAGAGGAACGAAATTGTCTCGTCTGGGTTACAGTTACACATTTCTCCTTCTTCTATTTCTTCATATTCGTCTGCATGCCATGCCGATGCAAAGTTCACAATTCATACTTGAGGGCTTCTCTATGTATGTGTGTGTGTATGTTCAGTGTCTCCACATTCTCTATTCTATATATTATTTACACAAGTTGTAGCAGGGGGAACGGAAATAACCATGAGCACACTGTCATATGCTGAAATATCATGTAAAATATCCTTCAGCCGCCCGCCCTCTCCCTTTCTTCTCATCTTCTCTCAATTCTACTCATACCCTATGAATTTCTTTCCTTTTCCTCTCTCTCTCACTCTCTCTCTCTTCTCTCCTTCAAATAAAGTCCTTCTCCCCAGAAAAATCTTGTACCTATACGCACTCATTCATGGTCTGCCACAGGAGCTGTATATAAGATAGCTCTCTTTAAATCCACTGTCGTGTTTGTCTCTGTGTTGTGTTGTGTGGGAATAAACCTTTAACATGTTTTTTGGTATGTACGGTGCATTGCATGAGGAGCCAGAAGACGAGGACAAAGAATGCTGGAATCCCAGAGTCCTGGGCTATTAAAGCTGGTAAATGTTGTAACATGTTGTACATGGCGAGTGATAGAGAAAAAGAGAGGGAGAGAAAACATGCATAAGTAAACGGCATGTCAGAACTTATGGCCAGACCTTGTTCATGCCTTCTCTACATTTTACGACCCAGTTTTCTGATGAAGAGATTCACACTTTACTTTTACATTCCACAAAGTCTTTATCTTGAATCTTGATACTTGTTATTTTTTCTTGCCAGTTTTTGTGTGGAGGAAAAAGGATATTGCAATTTTCAATTCCCCCCACCAACGCTAGTAAAAATCCCGTAATGTGTGTTTTTCTAGCTTATAATGAGATAAAATTAAAAAATTTGATTGCATGCTCTAAATCCTCATGAAAACTATAGTTTCACGAGCATTTCATTCGCGTATGATCATAATTAGCCGTGAAAGTTAGTGGGCTTTAAAAAATGTGCAGATGTGTTCTGTGTGTGTTTGGACGATGAAGATGACAAAGTCTTAATTTGTGCGTGCGTAATTTGTATGGATGAGCCTTGGGGATGTGTGACAGTGGAGACTTCCTGTTTCTCAATACTGATGATGACAAAGGTCTTTGAGTCTAAATAGACAGAAAAAGAGAGAGAAATTGGAGAATGGAAATGGAGGAAGAGGAACAGAAACAGACTGGAACAACTCAATTCAGATGTTTTAGGTCTTTGGTTTTCAAAAAGTGTAGGAGAGAACCCGGGGAAATGAACACAAAAAGTCCGAACGGAATATGATACGGGGGAGAGCGAAAAAGAGGAAGAGAGAGAGAGAGACAGAGTTTTGGGAAAAGAAAGAACCAAAACATTCTACAAGAGTCATAGTGGAAAAGCAGTTTGGAGTTCTAATGGGTTTTTCTCGTGGAATACTCTGAATGCAGTTAAATAATTCATTCGTATTCTCACCAAGTTTCTTTTTCCTTTACGATTCATCTTCTTCCACAATACTTTTGCTGTACAAGAAAAAGATGTAATTTTACAATATGCAAAAATTTATGCTACTTTCTCTCTCTCTCTCTCTCCTCTCGTTTCCTTACCACTACACTCAAAGGACCCAAAACCCAAAACTCCTCTACAGTTTCCCATACGGACCCGTATCGCTCCTCTACAATACAAACTGTGTATTTTCTATTCTTTTTTACTCTTCCTCTGTTTCTCATGCCAATTGCAACTTTCTCTCTCTGTAGAATCCACAGTTATATTAATAAAACGTGGAAAAAAGCCTTCTAGTACAACTATAGTCAGCCCCCCAAAAACGTGTGTGCATCTCTATTACAATTCTGTAATGTCGAACACAGTGTGATTTTATGGACACTCAAGCTCCCGTTGAATGCTACGTGACGCTTATGCACGAATGACAAAATGGAATACTCATGCTCTCTCTCTCCTTCTCCTTCTCCTTCTGTCTCTCACTCACTCCACACTCCCAAATATTAATACAATTTCAAATCCTCACATCATTTCCACACTACACGCCACACAAAATCCACTACTTGCACTCGCTCTCCAATACAAAATTGGAACGTAAAGTGAAGCAGTCAATGAAATTCCTTCACAATAATATCAAATCCAGAAATGAATATAAACATTATTATGACGAAACAAAAACAAAAAGGAAATGATATTGTGAGGAAGAAAAAAACTGGGGGAACGATGGAGATAATGAAGTATTATGCGGGGGAGAGATGGATCCACATGATATGGAACATGAGATGAGATTAGTGATTGAGCTTTTGCTCACTCAAAATAATAGCACAGGATGGGCGGATTTAGATGAGGTTGATGTGGTGTAATATCAGTCGTAATGGAGTGATTGTGATAATTCCCACAGCTTTCCCCCCACTCAATCTCTCTCTCTTTCTCTCTCTCTCTCTTCCCATGGTACACCGTATGATTGAACTTTGCAAAATTGAGTTGAGATGTATAGATAGAAGCTATTAATGTTCTATGTATTTGTGTGTGTGTGTGTGTGTGAGTCTGACTTGAAGCTCACCAAGTCTCACAACTCCTCACCAAAGTCAAAGCGGAATCTCTTGCTAAAGGAGATTTGAAGGGAAAGTGACTTGGAGGAGCTTCGAACCGGAATGCTACACATGGAGAATAGATTACACATGCTCACCATTCTAATCGGGAAAAGCTCAAGTGAAAGTTGTGTGTGGATGTGGATGTGGCAAGTTGGAGGAACCGCGCGGAAATGTATAATGTATTTAGCGTTAGATAGGATTGAACGTTGAACGGCCTGAGACAAAGGAAACACCCATACACAAACACAGGAGAGTAAGGAACTGAAGAATAAGGAGATAAAGCTCAGTCTATGGATGGGGATTGGTAATAAAATATAAATTCATCTGTGTGTGTGTGTGTGTGTGAATAGGTATTTGTAAAGTGAACGGGGGGTTAGATGCTATTTCATAGATGGGTACAAGAGTTACCATATACATGTATGTATGTATCTAACTATGTATGTCGCGGAGAGTTGTGGAAAAGAATAAAAAAGTAGGATTCTTTGTACTACTCATCGCATCTTCTTTATGCAATGCATATTATGTATAAATCTACGCAAATCTGGAGAAAGGAAGATGCTCCAACTTATAACGCTTCGTGTCTGTAGAGAAAGAGAGAGAAAGTCATATGATTGTGTATGTATGTGTAGACTTGAGAAAATTGCTATCATCTGTTTTCTTACACAGACTAGAGAGAGAGAGAGGGGGAAAAACAGGGAAAGAGAGAGAGAAGGAGGGACTACAAGGGAATGGGTAGAATGTTGTATACACGGGGAAGATTGAGGAAGCAACTTGGGAGTGAGAGAGAAGACGAATGAATGGAACACGAGATCATCTGTAGGGGAATCCCTTGTAATCCTCTTGGTGAATTTTCAAATGTTATGTTCTATTACTTGGGCAAACCTCGATAGTTCTCCCATCTCCCACAAATGTAACATTTTCCACGGAGGGAAAGGGAACGAGAGAGAAAGAGAGAAAGAGAATGAAAGAAAGAGAGAAAGAGAAATCCCAGAAAAACCATGACGATTTCAAATTGAATATTCACACATGTTCGTCGGGGAACGTACGTACGTTCGTATGGGAATGTGATGGAAAATGAAAAGAAGGAAAAGCAAAAACGAGGAAAGAGAGAAAAGGAAGGAAAAAAAAGAGATTTCTCTCTTTCCACGACCGTGCAAACTCAAACTATACACAAATCCAACGTCATTCCATCAATTACTTTGCTTTCCTCAACTCGTTCGCCTACTCCCGCTCCGCATCGCGTCCCTCTGTTCTGATTCCAAGAGATTCTTGAGATTCTCCAGCCATCACTTGAAACGATTGAACGATTGAAACATAACAAACACATTTTCATTATAAGTAAATGCTCGTGCTGGAGGAAAATCAACTCACAAATGTACACCACTGCATTTAGATATTAATATTTAATGCACCCTTGTAGTGATTGCCATTGTACATCGCATCAGACTCTCTTCTCCTTTATCTATATTTACACTTACGCAGATTTCATTTCATTTCAACACACTAGTTTTAGCAAACACTCAAGCTAATTTTAAATTTTGCTCTTTTCTACTATGAACAAAATTCAACCCTCTCAACCAGAAGTGCGTAATTGCTCGGAAATTGTGTATCATCCTCAAGTGGATTCTCTAGTAAACGTTGTCCGAGATTTCAATGAACAAACAAAAGGTAAATAGAAGTTGTAGCCACAAACAAAAGCCCAGACTAGGCAGAAAAGAAAAAAAAGTCCATGAGTTTTGATCCAAATCAACTGGGTTATGTGAGCAGGTGTTTCAGAATTCAAGAGTCTGTCTCCCTGCTATTGGAACAACAAATAATTTTTCTCGTCCGTATTCTCACTGTATCACGGTCAATGTTGACATTGTTTCTCTCTCTCCAAATAAATTGCCATTGCTTGTGAAGAGTTTTCTAAAAAAAAAAAAAAAAAAAAGACGCAGAAGGAAAAAAGAGCGAGTGATTCAGAGATCCTCATCTCTGTCGTCCTGTCGTCTCAAATTGAGAGGTAGACAAACATAAAAAAACTGGTCATGAACTGTATCACTGGAATTGAAAAAGGCAGTTGTAAATCGTCCATTGTTTTGTGTGGTGTGCATGTTGGTTGTGGGTGTATTTACTTTGAGTTTTTGGTTTGGAGTTGTGTGTGTGTGTGTCAAGTGAACCTTCATTGGTGAGTACACACTGGACTGGGAAAAACAAAAAACAATGACGGAATGAGCACTAAAAAGGTTAACACATGACACAATTAATCTATTTTGGAGTACTTTCTACATTTATGCAACTTTGCAAAAAAGAAAAAAAACTCGAGTTTTCTAGAGATTCGAATGAGAAAAGAAAGAGAAGGAAAGGGCATGAAAAAAGGGCAGAGGATAAAAGGAGAGCTCCTTTTTCTTCCTTTCTCCCCGTAAATATGTGTCGCCTTTAAGCCAAAGAAATACATTGAGGCAATAAAAGCAAAACTAACGTACAAACTGTGTCTGAAATTGTCTTTATAATACTCGCAATCCTACCAAAAAAGGAGGGGAGGGGGGAAGGGAAAAGACCTGGGAATTTAAAGAAAAAAGAGTGTACATACGCTTGGAGTACGAGAGTAAAAAAGCAGACGGGGACAAAGAGGAAGACAAAAATCGTGTGGGAATAAGAAGGGCCAAAATTAGTCTAGATATAAAACGTTGCTATGAACTTGAAGTCCAAGTTATTGAAGTTGAGGAAAGTTAATTGCGTGAAGTGTAACTCCGTATGTCTGTAGTCATTTGGGATATGGAGGGGAAAAAAGAAAACGAAGGGACAGTGTTGTCCGCTGTAGAATTGAAGAAATCTGGTAGTATACAGTAAGTTTCATGGTTTCATATTGGACAAATTCAAAGTGTATTTCTACTTTCTACCCTTGGCTGTGTCTAATAGTACAATATCTGTGCCATGCCAGGCAATCCTCCACATGACCCTATTAAGACCCAAAGAATGGGAGAAAAAGCCGGAAAAGTTACATCTGCCTTGGATTTTCTTCTTCAAATTGACTCATTCCTTTCTCCTTCCTCCTTCTTCCCCAGCATCCATGTACGTACGATGGCTTTCTCTCCTATTTCCTGGGTTGTCTTGCGTTGCGTTTTCTCTCTCCCTTCATGTACTTTTCTTTCATCTTCCCTCACTATCTCCGTCTTCTTCCTTCTCGTTGTTCCCATCTCCATTCGAATACGAGCTTTTGATTATTACACTAAACTTGCCGTTGTATCTTCAAATATATACCATGCGTTTATTGTGGTTTTTCTTTGAATTTGAAAATCAAATTTATATTATTTAAGGGCGAGCGTTTCCCTCTTAAACATTGTTTTAATTGCAAATTACGCGTGTTTTCCTGGGATTAGCTTGCGCTCTTCATTTGTCTCTACGTTTACGTTTAGACATTCCCTAAAAAAGCAGAGAGCATCATTATTGAACGAAAATAAAAACTAAATACAAATTTTAGGAGGAAAATCCTGCTATTAAGTGGGAAGAAGGGGGAAAAGAGAAACAAATATTGCATTTTTGCTTGTACATATATATGCAAATACGGATTGTGAATAAAGTTTTTTCTTTAAATAAACATCCCTTGTTCCCTATTTCAAATCCCTCCAGAATCCCAATTTCAAGTTGCCTAAAATTTTCGTTTAATCTAATGTCGGCTGAGCGTCGTATAGTGGCTTGAAATGTGGGAGACTTCAAGATATGAGACCACTATCTTTGGATGCATTTAAGAAGGGAAGAGAGTAAGAGAGAAAGAGGATTCTCAAATGAACAACCAGTAAATTTTTTACAGTCACCACTCAAACCGTCGGCTCAATTAACAGCTATCGAGACTTTATGGCGGTTTGGACGTTATTTTATATAGTGAGAAGTAGGATCGTCAACTGACAAGAGTATAAATCATAATAATGAGCAGACTGACGACCAAAGTCCCAAGTCGATTGAGTGTCGCGTCTAGACAAGGGAATAGTTTGTAAAAAAACCTCCAGGCTTTTCCCCCCTTTTAAATTGCCCCTAAACTTTGCTTTTTGTCACACCAATATAACAATTATAATCACATAAAATACGAAATCCAATTCCATTTAAAAGTCTGTTATAATTAATTCAATCATCAGTGGAAGGAATCCATTTTGTCTGGTCTGGGACTGCTACAATCTTTCTAGCAGCCCATTTCTCATTCAATTCCAATTTTCCTTTCCAAATGCATACTTAAATATTTTAGTTTTGTCTAATTGGCCATTTTATTTAAGTTAGTTTCCTTCCCAAAAAACTATATATATCGTATTTAATTTAAATGATAATTCCCCCTCTTTCTCTCTCGCTAAACCCACTCATTTCAAAAGATGAAAGGGAAAGGAACCAAAATTATAAATTCTGTTTACCCCGTGATTTTGAGAATGTAGAATTTGTTTATAGTGTTCGTCGTAAGTGCTCCGCTTTTTCTACTCACCAAAAAGATTATTTAACTGTCCTGAAAGTTAGAAGCTTCTGAAGGTCTTCAATGATGAACACACGAGTTTTTATGTAAGATGTAGGAGGCCGGAATGAATTCATACCTAATGTGTAAAAAGGCTCAAGTACAAATGTGTAGCTCGTGGCTGGTGTGAAGTGGTGAAGTTAGAAAGCAAAAGCCAACTAGAGAAAGTAATTTCAAGCAAAGAGAGAAAGAGAGAGAGAGAAAGGAGAGGCAGGATAAGATGAAGAGGAGAAAAACAAGAGGAAAGGAGCAATGAGGAACAAAGTGAGAAATAAGTCTACGTCTAGTGAGAAAGTGTTGAAGGCAAATCGTTTCCTTTTGCTTCTGTGCTGAATTGTTTCAATATGAAGGCGCCTTCCTTGACCGCTCCAATCTATTTTCTCTCTCTTTCTTTATTTCTAACTCACTCCTCACACACTCTCTCTCTCTCTCGTTCTCTCACCCTCCGTCTATTTTATTCTCCCACTTCCTTCTCATTTACCTCTTTCCCTAACACTTCCGTCCAACAAAAAGACGACGATGAGTGTCCCAGCTACATTCTATCTGTATTTCCTAAGCAAACAACCCCCGACAAAAAACCATATGATTCCTCCTTTTTTTTCCTTTCAGCTTCATCTACTCTCTTTATTTTTTATTTTTTTTGTACTACGTTTATTTATTTATGTCTCAATTTAAGAAGAGATCCTATGTATTTGTACAGCTAACTGCAAGAGTGCATTACGGTGTCGGATTTGACAATTTACTGCAGATTTGTGATGGTGATACCTCATCATCGTCAGTTTTCCTCTTCAAAAAATAGCAGTGACAAAGGTTGTGCATGCAGTTTGTACATATGAACAATCAGTACAGGCAAATAAGAAAATTTCTGTACATACATACGTAGAACTGCGTGTAAAGTACAATACATAAGTGGGCTCATGAGGGAAGCTGCTAGTGACTATTAGAATGACGACAAGATGAAGAAAAGGAAGAGAGTTGGATGGTGAAAATGGCAAAAAATAAAGAAATAAATCGACATGTATACATACATGTATGTACATATATAGTGTAGTTACATGCGGACTAGGTTTTTTATATCTGGTATCTGTGGAGCGTGTGCCTATTTTATCCTTCATCTGGACTACTGTCACACACTTGTACAGTTTTTTTCGTCTTTTCGTTCTTTTTCTCCTCAGCGGAATTGCTTCACTCAAAATATCACTTTCATTTCCCCCCGCTTGTATCTGTATCTGTATTTCACTTTGCCCACATGCACTCTTCTCCGCTCAATTACATTGCCCATGTATGCAACGAACGTAAGGGAAAGTGAGGAGGAGCAGACAATAGAAAAGTCGGAGTGTGTACATATGTAAATAGTAAATAGTAAATGGCCGTTTCTCTAAATGTTACAACTACTCTTCAAGTTGCCATCCTATAGCAACTACTCAAACCTCCCTGTTGTCTTTGCATTCACATTGGAAACACAGCAACGAAATACGAAATACGAGGATGTAACGTGGAAAAAAATAAAGATAGAGTAGAGTACATAAACTGTCTTTTTTCCATCAGAACGCGCACAGACAGAAAAATAGTCGAGCGGAAATGTTGTTTTTCTCTTTGAAATGTCGAGATTTGACGCCTTTCGAGTTTGCTCCCTTACAAATATTGTATTTCCACGTGAGAAATGTCTACCCTTAAATTAAGCTTGTATGAACAAAAAAACCTGCATTTTAATTATTTGAATATATCGCAAATCTATATGGCTATGGAAATGAAAAGTATTATGTGAATGTGATTATTGATTATTGAAATATTTACGTATTATTTTTTTTTAATTGCAGGATTGCAAGGTTTCAATAATGAGGATGTGCAATTGGTATTTCCTCATATAGTGGAGCAAGGGTCGGATCTGTCCATGCACTGCCTATTTAATTCCAAGAAATTCACCTCAATCTACAGAGTTAGTTGGTAAGTGAAACTTAATTTTGACTAATTAGTATGCCATTCTCCTAGTTACTAGCATGGTGTATAATTTAATTGGATTAGTAGTACTCGAGTTCACTCGTTCATTCATGAGGAATCTGACGGAACCAGAAGGAGAAGGAGAAAAAGGTCTAAATGGAAATACATATTCAACCATGGAAAGAATAGTAATAGTAATACTAATACTAATCCTAATCCTGCCACACTTTTGTAATGGACAGTAATAAATGAAGCCAAATCACATGGAACTACACACAGATAGTGTAATAATAGTAGTAAAAAATTCCTAAGGCGACTCCAAGGATGAAAATGAAGATGAGGAATGAAAATGAGAATCCCCCGATTCACAAAATCCGAAAATTCCAAAGTCTTAATAATAATTCGTATACTCGCTCTTCTTCGTGCATGGTACATTCTCCATCCTCCATCCACATCCACATGAACATTGAACATGTACAACTTTCAAGATTAGGAAATTCATTTTAAGGAAATTTGCATAGACGACAGAGAAAGGGGACAAGGAAAGAAAACCAAGAGAGAAAGAAAAAGGAAAGGAAGGAAAGGATGAAGAGGAAGAGGAGAGGGAAAAGATGAGTATAAAAGAAAATATGATAAAAAATTTCCGGCTGCTGTTACTGCACTGAATCAAATTCTCATATAATTTCTCACTGTTTAAAATACAATGCATGAATGTTCATGATTTAAGTCTGACTCTCCCCAAAGACTTTCCACTGAATTTTAATGCTCACGTCCCAATTCAGATTCATACAGTTTCCTTGATGGGGAATATAACTTTTTTTCCCCTGTTATTATTCTTCCATCAGTTTAGACCTACACACACATACAACTTCCTCTACTTTACCTTCCACGTCCACACTCAAATAAAAGTAAAAGAGAGACGAAAGAAGAAAAAAAACTCTTCAATTGTATACATAATAAAAAAAAGTATCTTTTATCTACAGATAACCCGAATAGAAGTTTACACGATATTTCCGATGACAATGTACAAAAAAAGAGAGACTACACAGTTATTTTTACAAGCGTCTCCCCTGCAACTAGAACTTGAGGATGAAAAAACTCTGGAGAACCTGGAAACTAAAAAATATGGAGAAAGAGAAAAATAGCACACAAACACACACACAAAAGCGCAACTACATTGTTCAAATGTACACGGGAATATATTAGAATATGAATGAAAACTTTGAGTTTTAGTCCAAAGTTAGTTCATGTTCCTCATGTTGGATCTACACATTTTAATATGTTAACTATCCTTTACCCACCTTGCTAATACACTACAAAGTTTAAGTTTGCGAGTCACTCACTCACTCCATTTCTCATTGTAGTACAAGACAAAAAAAATACAGTGCAAGTATGCAGTCTAGAACTTTGGACTATTTATATTTCCTCGTGTGTGTGTGTGTGTGTGTGTTTATGTTCTATCCGCAAATGAACTCGAAACTTTCTACAACAGGATTTGGGGTGAGAGTAGAAAGTCGAAAGAAGAAAGTACGGGACTCCACACACAATGCATATTAAATGTAAAGTATACACAATGAGATTTGTATTTTGGATAACGAGTTTAAATCTATTTCGAGATTGTTCCCAGTCTGTCGTGTATACTAACTCGTGCTCAGACTAATACGCTTATAAGTGAAAGTCAGAGAAAAAATAAAGAAAGAGAAAGGTAAGAAGAAGAAGAAGAAGAAGAAGAAGAAG